>JAPYZD010004318.1:0-11468 GCA_030522725.1 Ichneumoninae sp. B BG-2022a
ATTTCAACAATATTTCAACAATATTTCAACAATATTTCAACAATATTTCAACAATATTTCAACAATATTTCAACAATATTTCAACAATATTTCAACAATGTTTCAACAATATTTCAATAATATTTCAACAATGTTTCAACAATGTTTCAATAATATTTCAATAATATTTCAGTAAAATTTTCATATGATGCAAATTGACTTTAATAATGTTCGTAGTTAAGAACAGATAATAAATCAGTTTTTTTATTTTTCGAGACTGACACCTCGATCGTTACGGCGACATCAGTCCATTTATCGTCTTTACCTTCGATCGAAGTGATTTCAGTATGGAACAAAGTACCGTTCTGAAAGTGTCGGCGTTTAGATAAAACGATATGCTCACCTGTCGTCGCTAAACCGTCGGGAGCGAGGGAAATTACCACCTACATTTCAGATTTAAGTTTACGGTAAACGGTTCTCAAGCCTGCTTGGAATCGTCCATGCATTTGCGAAGTTGGCGCGGATAACGTACGTGTGCCCATTGTGCGAGGAATTGAGAGATATGTCAATACTCACGACGTGACAATTACCAGGTTCCGAGAGCCAGCGTAAAGTTTGTAACTAGGCCGCATGGTCTCCGAACAGCGGGGGGGTTCTTTTAGCAGCGCGTCACGAACAAGAGAGAACACTCAAGGTGGTATGGTGGTGCAGTAAATTCCTGTCCTTGACCGATTTCCGCCTACGCTTTGGGTCAGTAATTCCTATCCGATACTTACCTCCGCACCCGCGCTCTCGCCCACGGTATGCACAATAAATCATCAGCAAGATTTCTTCCTAGGCGACGATAAAAAAAAAGAAAAAAAAATCTTCACTTTTACGACCACGGTCGGATTACGGTCAAGCAGGAAGCTACCGCGAGAGTTATATACGACAGTGTCGTTGGTACCTCGTTGCCTGCGGTACCTGTGACGCACTTTTTTTTTATCTTTTTCTTTTTTCGACATCAAATTTTCCGAGACCGAAAGATCGTCGCTCGATCGTAAATCCTTTCGCAGCTCGGACATTTTTTTAAAAATTAATCCGGACAGATCTTCGTGTACTCTCGTACGTGTCGTCTATTTTTTTGATGCTTACTCTATTTCTTATCAATAAAAAAATACCTCTCGCGACGAAGATCAGATTGTATCTTCGATGTTTTTTTTTAATTACCGACTACGACAGACATCTTAGGGTCGAATTTTGAGACGTTAGTTTTAACTTAAGGTCGCTCTTGGTCTCGAATTTAAGATTGAAGTGTGTCCCAAACTTCAGTTCGAACTCAAGTCTGAACGCAAATTCGACTGCAGATCGAACTCAAGTTTAAACTTAAGATCAAATTTAAGCACGAAATCAAGTTGGATTTAAAGTACGATCTTAAGTTCACACAGACGTCTTAAAATTCGATCCTTACTAGTGGTAGAAATATTGCATTGATTGAAAATATCGTATAGTTATATCCAATAACTGCAAACACATCTCTATATAGCTATTGCAAGATTCACATAAACATTGTCAAGGGTCTATCGATCGGAGTTTTCACCACATTTGGGTTGATTTTTTAAATTAATTTTTTCCTTAATTTATTATACTTATTGCTTTATTTTTATATTTTACAATTCTCTTGTCTGGATTTTAATGTATAATTGTTTTTAAATGCTCTTAGGATCGTCTGTATCGCCCGTTTGTTGAACTACTCTGAACATTTCTTTTTGAAAATATGTTGAAAAGAAAACATATAATATAGTTGAACATTTTTTGAATTACTTTGAAATGTTTTGAATTACTATTTTCGAAGAAAGATTTTATTTTCTATGATTGAACTAAAGTTCAAAGTATTCATCGTGACTAAGATCGTATCTACATGTCGTATCCTCAATGTTTATTATTTTTTTTTAATTTGAAAATGGCGTTCATCGGGTGATGATATTCTATCTGTGTACGCATTTTTAGCCCGACAGTTAAAAAATTGCGAGCGCTACAGTGCGTACAGACATTTTTGAAGAAATAAAACATGGCGTACAAAAAAAACAACTGAACATTTTTGGACGAAATTTGCCAGAAACATTAACTATTAACCACACAAACTGTGTGCAAAATTTCAGCCTCATCGGTGGAGGCGTTGCCGAGATATAACCATTTGAATTTTTCGCGTCACACACACACACATACATCCGGACATTTTTTGTAAATGTGAGTTTTCGATATTTTGGAACATTCTGAACACGTTTTCATTAAAATCTCGAATTTTTTTTTTTCACCATCACAAAGCTTCCTCTATGAGGAAGCAAAAGGAAACAGTATTCGTGCCTTCTTAGCGCTACACAGGAAACGTCTATATTAAAGTTATTTTTGTTGGGAATAAAGAAGAAAAAACAAAATGTTCGGCACTCACGGTAACGAAACTTATTGCCGATTGGAGGAATAATGAGGCGATAAAAGGAAAACAAGCGGACAGACTGTGTTATCGATTGCCGAAGGTAAAATGATGGATCGGGTGACGTTGCTCTATCCCTTCTCGCTATAGTAGAACAAGTAGGGTAGAGCGGGGCAAAATGGGGCAACGGGGCAAAACGGGGTTTTTGGGCAAAACGTAATTTTCCAATAATTTTTGGATGTCGAATTTGCCATATCGGATACATCAGGCTTTTCTGCCCTCTTTTGCCACCTTTTCCGATCCAAAAATGATTGGAAAATGACGTTTTGCCAAGAAACCCGGTTTTGCCCCGTTGCCCCATTTTGCCCCGCTCTCCCCTATACACGTCCTATAGTATTCAATCCTGGAGGCCACCGCTCTCCTAAAGATCTCGGTGCCCTTTTTTTTCTTTTCGTGTCGCAACTCGTCCTTTTCTTCCTTACCCTCTCTCCCGATCTACCTACCTTCCGAGTAGCACAGATGCTGGGTATAAGGGTGAAACATAGTAGGTAGCACAATACAGTAATCCGAGCTGTGTAAACCCTCGAAAGCTTCGCTCGGTCATCCCGCAGCGCCTGACGGATCATTTCCGGTGGTCTTTGACCGCTTCTGTTCGTCTCCTCGTCAACAACGGAAACACGCGAGCTTAGCTGGTACGGTATTGCTCAGAGTGAATTAAACGATGGAGATTGTATCAATCGACCCCTTTCTCGCCCTCGGGGCTCCAACTATGCCCCGGTCGGTAACAAAAACTGTTGTTACTCTTCTTCACTGGCCATTTCCGGCCGAAAGCAAATTCTTACTATGAATTTTCTAACAATTTCCTTTTTTGGCAGTAGATGTACAGCAACGTATAAAAAAAAATCATTACAGTTTGTGTTACCGACGGCGGTAACAGCCGTTGGTAACAGTCTTTGTATTTTTCAATTTTCTTTTTTCATACCGAAATTTTCGTGGCAAAAGAGGAAACGTCGTATGGACTTTAAAATCCAGGAAACGAGTCATGTGTGTGAACAAGAGGCGGCGTACACCATGTGAATGCGGAAGGAATTTACTGCCTCGTTTGTACATGAGCTTCGAACGTCGGCGTCTTCTCGAGGCTCTCGTCCGAGACAAATACGATGCTTTCACCGCCAGGGAGACACTCTCACTCAGTCACGTCGATTATCGTGTCACGTTCACTATTTTTTTTTTTTTTCTTTTCCTTCCCCTCACTGCTCCTTTTTTTTCGATTCTTCGTTACTATCGAACGAAGAACCGGCAAAACGTCCTTGCCGGATTTCGGTATAAGAGTACTGTAAGTATACGGTGTACAAAGTAACACCGTACACAGTAAACAAAAAAAAATCATAAACACGGAATACGAAGTTTCGTGAAAACAATTTTGTTAAATAAGTGACAAACTCGTTTGTTCATTGCTCAATATACAAATCTATATTTTTTGTTCCCATGTCAACAACAATCTTAGCGTGTACTTTTGTATGTAAACCCGTAGAATCAACAAATAAAAAATTGTGGACGTCTGTGGACAATAATTTGTTGAAAAAGTACAAGCTTTTTTTATCGGATGTGTAACCGGACGGAGAATAGTGGATTCCAGGCGGACTGGCTGGTGTCCTTTATTCCGTTTGAATCCATTTCCGAATCCAATACTTGTTCTCGCGCCACACGAGGCCACACGAGGCCACACGAGGCCACACGAGCCAGCGACTTGACTAACTCGATCAGCGCCGAACAGCATCCAATCTCGAAGGTAACCGTTGATCGGGGCGTCGGGTGTAGTGAGGTACACAAGGCACAAGAGGAATTGACGATGCCGGTAAACTTGAATGGCGTGTAGGGACATCAGGATCGGCGGGATTCACGTAGGACATTCGAATCGCATTCGACACGTAACGGGCCAATCTCGGCTTTCCGTTATTGTGAAACTCTGACCCGATATGCCCTTTGAGCAAACCATTCCGGTACGTGCATCAGTTCGGCAAATCCACAGGAAGAAAAGGACCGATAGCGAGTGATACTCATAATATGGATGAGGGACGAAGGGTCTTGATGAAAAGAAAAAATGAGCGTTGGAACAAAACCGAAAAGGATTACTGGACGAAGCGTTGCTTGAAAATCGGCTAAACGGAGAAAATATAGAGGACTATGGGGACGCGTGCTAAAGAAACGTTAAACACATTTTGGGCGCTTGTATAGAGCAATTAGTATTTATAACAAGGGTGGTTCGAGGGAGCCCGAGGGGGTTTTCGTCGAAGGGGGATGATTGAGTTCCAGGCAAAGGGGATATATTGTCGAGTATTGTATATATAGGGATGAATGAGAGTGTCAGAGGGATGAAGAGGGGTTGGTTTGCGTCCACATGCCGTGAGCACTCACTCCCCCCACCTTCTTCTTTGGAGGAACGACGGCACAACTTTTCCAGGCCACATAGATCATTTAATTTTTGGTTATTGTTGCAAATTACTTTTTATATCTTAATATGCTCGGTTTGTTTATTAGGACTTTGGATTTTTATTCAACGGGCTGAACCCGTTGAATTTTTCAATACCCATTAATACCTTACGAAAAAATAATATCGAACCCAGGAAGAACGAGGCTCTATCCGAACCTACGTTCAGCTATGTTTTTTTTTTTTTTGCCTGGTAACGAAACAAAAAGAACCGGACAAAGTGTGAACTTGCCAGTGAGAAGATATCAAGCGCGAGTGGTTCGTGTAACGATCGACGAGATTAGACTTACGACCCTTATCGGTTTTTCTTTCGTTTCTCCGGAGACTCATGTTCCCTGGAATCCCTCCGGGCTCGTTCTTCATTTCCTCCGCGACTATCCCTTTCTCGAAGAGTCCACGGGGCTTTTTCAATTTCTCTTATCCGTTCACCTACTATCTATGTACCTAGTATCAGATACCGTCGATCAGTAGAATATCTCGCAGCTCCGTTCGATGCTTCGAATTCAATCCTCAAAGAATAAAATAATAATATATAGTATAGGTACATTCTCGTTGAACAAAAAAGCCCATAACCGATTGTAACCAAAATTGTTCCTTGATCCCATGTGAAATAATGAAAGTCAAAGTAATGGGCACACGAGTGTGAGATGCAGAAGAGGAGGAAAAAAAAAAAAAAAAAAAAGAGCGAGACTATATAAAGGGGGGTGGTGGGGAGAATACGATGTCGGCGAATCGTCGGCAATACGGCCGCTGTAATTGGCTACATTGTACGTATGAATTGATACGTCATTAATATTGATTGCCCGCAGGCACAGGGCTTGGTGAACGTGAACGACCCTGGGGATGCGCTGGCCGAACGTCGAGCGAGGACGACACGATTCTGTTGCCGTGTTTATCGAAGAGAGACACGAAAAGGACACACACACACACACACACTCGTGTGTGTGGGTGTCCGGGCACGCACGAGTCTGTGTAGAGACTCCAGTGCTTTCGGGATGTGCAGTCGACTCTGTCCCGTTTCGTCTCTCGTGTCCCTCGCGTTATTCGTTCGGCTTGCAACTCTCGGGTTGCTGCTGCTGGTGTTCGCGATTTGTCAGGGTTCCCGAGCTCCCGCGAGTGATCCAGCACAAAGCCGCGACGCGGACACGGCTCCGCGAATCCGAATCTATATGCTACGGCGAATTATCGATATTTCTCCTTTAAAATCAAATAAACAAACAAAAGAAGACTACAACATGCGAGGATGAAATAAGAAAAAAATAACAAAGAATTTCGGAAGGCACCGTCGAACAAGCAATAGGAATTAATTGATTCATTCCGCGGATATTAGTCGGCTACAAAAGCGTCGACGATATAATATAATTTTCTTTCGTACTCAGAGTTTTCGCTTGCAAAAAAATAACTCCAATGTTTAACATTTTTATACAAGTGTAACATTGATCGAGAAATGAATGAAGAACATTTCTATTTTATTTTTGTTCTCGCCAAAACAGATGACTTTTTTTTTAATTCCAACTTCATTTATATTGTCACAATTTTTGGATACTTTATCCAAATTAGTATTAATTATACAGAAGCTCGATTTTTTTTTTTTTTTTTGTACAAAGTTCTTAAACCCGCGCGCACATGCACTTAGTTACAAGTATCAAGCACTTTCCACTTATCCGTGCGGCGGACGGTCTCCCGTTTCGCTACTCCCTCGTTTACATTCCGTATAGCGGCACGGTGTAACCTCGGTCCATTCATTTTTCCCCGAGCTTCCTCTCATCGGAGTCACCGGGCGTTATTCGCGCGCGGAATCCCTTCCCCCTCCCTCTCTCTCTCTATCTCTCTCCTCGTCGGGTAGTACTCCTTCGATGTAGTGACATGCTTTCGTGTGGGCACAGCCACGATTTACTTAACGTGCGCGCTATAAATCCATCGCGCCACACGATCACTTGTTTTATTTTTTTTATTTTTATTTTTTTAACATCGTTGCTCCGCTACTCTAAATCGGATAAAACCGGTAATCTTCGATCTTGCTTTGTATCGACAATATACATATACCTGCTCCACAAGTTGTACAATTTTAGTTTACAGATCGATCTCCGGTTCAATAATCTAAAAGATTCAACCTATTTTTAGAAGAAAAAAAAAATGACGGCTTAAAGTTGCATAACTGGTCACCCATTGCTTTAGTCCATCCAAGCGGAATTGTGGATGTAGGAAGTTGCTCCGGAAAGAAAGTTGAGAGGAGCTATCTGAAATACCGGCATTCCTGAGGATCGAATCTGAATTGGTGTGGAAAAATTTTACCGGTCGAGATGAGAGGCTGATAAAACGGATTAAAAACTAATCTGAATAAACTCTGCGAACCGTAAAGAGCACACCAGGCAAATACAAAAATTGCATCTCAATACAAGAGACTCGTATCCGAAAAAGGCTATAAAAAGTGTAAGAAACCTAGACTAAATTGAGCATTTCTGTACCAGCGACGAATGGAAAATAAAACGTGTATAGAAGTAAAAACTATACTGGGTATATGTAAAAATATGAGGTGAAAGAGATGGGTAATTCATGGGTCGTGTATGAAAACCGGTGGAAAAAGCGGAACCGAGCTTTTGCCAAGTGACGAAGATATAACGTGCGAGACCGAGCTCGGCGAAAAGAGAGAGGAGCCAAATAAACGTAGGAAGGGAGAAAGCGAATTCAGATGAGAACTTTTCCACCCCCGGGAAAAATATGGAAAAGAAATGGGTTGGAGATCGGCAACGGCAGCGTCGCTGCTGGATGAGAATTTCCTTTCGTGCAAGTGAAAGCGCGAAAGGCAGAGAAACTGCGAATAACGGAGTGAGACGTACCAAGGGAGGAATTCTCATGTACGGGAAATGCAGAGCGAGCGGGACGTGGGATCAGCGAGGGGTTTACCAGTCTAAATAATAATAATAATAATAATAAAAACAAAAAACAAAAAATGGGAGGCACAGAGGAGAGAAAGAGCGAGTCGGAGAGCGGTAAGAGCGTAATTTTTCAGCGCCGTCGCGCGCTCAGAATTTTAATGGGCCGACAAGGCGCGTGGAGCGAGAGCCAGCATCCACGGTGCAGAGAATAACGGAGAGGAAGGAAAAAGATGGAAATATAAAGGGAGAGATAGCCCGGCGAGTAGAGGCCCTAACCGTCAAAGAAAAAAAGCTGCATATAAACATGAAGCCCTCCTCTCCCTACCCAAATTTCTTCCATCGTCGGAATTCTTTATTATTGATACGACCGGCTACTCTCTACTGGTGCGTACAGCAATACTCTTTCGTCTCCCGTCTCGTCCTTTCATCTATTTTTGTTTTTTTTTTGTTTTTTTTTTTTTTGTCTCCGGTCTCTTTTCCCTCATCTCTTTATCCGCCGAAACGACTCGGATGCCTCTCATACTCTGTAACTCTAACAGAATATCCAACGGACTGCGGATTTAATATTGTTTCAACTCGGCGCGATCTCTCGTAGTTTATCAGACAAGGAGTAACGCTAAAGTACGACAAAGGCCCGTTATTCGGAATATCTGAACGCTTTTGGAGCGTGGAGATATCCAGGGTAAAGCTATTGATAACAAACTACAATGATAACATACATATTTATATTTTCCTATGGTGTATTACATTAGTTCTGCAACGATTTCTGCACAATAAAATAAGTAGGTGCCAATGTTTCTTGTCCACGATATAATTTATTTAAACCGACAAATTTTTCTCTTTCCTTTTTATTTACCAAATTAACAAGAAAAAAAAATAGAACATCGACAGAAATATTAAGGTTTTTAATATCTTGAAAATATCTTTACCAATTGTCTCGGTTTGATTGTTTATGGCAAAATTGATATTTACCATAATAATAATCGTCGCGGTTACGCAGGCGCGAGAAATTGACATGTTTGCTATTGTGCGAGAGGCTCGTTACGGAAATAAAAATTCCTATAGCTTCGTCGGGGCTCTGCTCCATTATAATAGCATTAATGAGAAAGTCTTATTTCGTTATAACGTATCGTGTTATAACGATTAGGTATTATATATTCCGAAAGAGTTGACACACGGTGACTGATGTAAAGACTGTTATATATGCGACGAACGAGGATTTTCCAGAAGTCCACCGACTTACGTCTGGCTCCCATCACGAGTTCTCGCGGGGTCGCGAGCGATTTCGCGGTCGATCAACTTCCCGCCAAACGAGCCACGCTTCCGATTCAGAATCGGAATCGTGTGCGACGCACACGGATGCGTGTCCGGCTTTGTCGTCGGTTCTGCTGATTCGCCGCCCATACCCGAAGGAAATGTGCGGCGTAGATTCGCGGGGAACACCCAAAGTCCCATGAGAAAAGCTATACAGTAGTCGTACACGCTGCACTTGGCCTTTGCTTTTATACTTTTAACAAAATTTCAGAGACAATTTATTATTTTTTTTACTAATTCTTTATTCCTTTTCCACTAGGGAAACAAATAGCCAATTTTTAAACCGAAAATCGTACAACGTACGATTAAAAAAAAACCCATCGAAATAGGTTTTAGCTCATTAAATACACTTTGCCAAAGTTTTCTCATGTTTACTGGAATCAATTTTGTTCGAGACAAAGACGCAAGATTATATTTATTTCCATCAGGAGTTTCCCAATTTTTCAAATAAATTCACGGAACGTCGGAATCGATAAACGTCCGATCATTAGAAAAATTTTGATGCGAAATTAATCGGCTCCATGAATTTATATGAAATACCTGGAAATCACTCGATCCGAATACAAATACATCGCCACCTTCTCTTTCACCGCAATCTTCATCACAATCTTCCCGCCTTGGTTATCTCCTCGGCAGTCTGCGCTATACGCACCTTAGGAATTGCCAAACGAGTTTGACTCCGCGCTTACGTTGTATCGCGAATAAGCACGAGGAATGCCCGCGGGGGCGTACGCGCGCAGCAAAGTAGAAATAAAATATGAATAGAGCGTGTATACTCCTAAAGCGAGGGAAATACCGGTTTTATCGCGTGTGCTACCGAGAAATCTATTCATTGAAAACAGAGTGTCGCTGGGCGCGCACGATAGAGTGGGTGGCTGCAATTATAATCATAATTATTGCTATTCAACGGCCGGATAAACGAGGTCGGCTCTCGACGCGATTCATTGTTCAGGCTCCCGTGTTTTGCCTCTAGATATTAGTTCCATGTACGCGCCCGATGAGTCTATCCACAGGGTCCCTAGTGGAAATTACGTACAGGATCGGTACTGGCCGACGTTGGGCTAACACTTGCCGGTGATGTGCCAGTGCCGGCCATGTTTCGCATGTCCACTAGGGATACTTAAAGTTTCCTATACCTATATCGGCTTTTAAACCTCATGAAGCCTCACCGAACTTCCCGCATAGTAAACACTTTTTTTTTTATCCAACAAACTTTTTTTTTGTCCACAAGAAAGGTTTTCGACGATTATTTTGCTTTATAAAAAAATGTTGTCTTTAGAGCAACAAAGAAAAACAAAAAAAATGTTTAAAATTGAGATTTTCATATCGCTTTCTCATAATATTCCATTATTCGCAAAGCTTCTTCAAAGAGAAAGTTTTTTTCTATATTTTTTTCGGCGAATAATAGAATATTATGTGAAAGCGATATGAAAGTTTCAATTTTCAACTTTTATGAGGAAGCCATATGAAAATTTCAATTTTCAACTTTATTGAAAATTATAATACATGGAATACAAATGTTACCACTTTATATAGACTTTTCAATCCCGTTATATACTTCATCTTATACATTCCTTGCCGTAGAACATGATAGGCACCTGAGTTTTCCTGCGATTCCATAGAGAAGCGAAGAAAGCTTTTTTTTAATACGCAAAATCACTCATTTTTGTAATATTGGTTATCAAAATTTCCGAAAAAGTTTTTCTTTGGTCGTCGCTCAGGTTACTATATTTAATCTGTTGTTTACTCTGATCACGAATCTACCAGTTATTTAGCTTCTTCCGCAATATTTCAAACGAAAACAGGCGTCCGTTGTGAGGTACGAATTTTTTGTTTTTCTTTTTTCAAAATTTTGTAAAATTTAAACGGTTGGATCAACTCTTGCCAAATTTAATAGGGAACATAGGTCCATAATAATTAATTTATGTCGAATTTTTTAGGCAAATATCTAAAAAATTATAAGATCTAGAGTTGCAAATCATATTTTTTGAAAAATTGAAAATGTCACAAAACCAAGACCACTCGACCGATTCTTACCAAATTCAATAGCGAACATGCTTGATGTTGGTCTATTTCTATAGAAAGTTTGATTGCGATAAGTCAACATTTGCGAAAGCTAGGGCGCGAACACACTTTTTTCAAAAATTTCAAAATCTGATAAAACCTGAACGAATGCTTCAATTATTGCCTCAATTATAATAATCAGAGGCACCCAACTGCTCTACATGCGTGCCAATTTTCAACCCGATTGATAAAACTGTTCTTGAGTTATAGACGGTTGAATTTTACAGGCCTGACACGCACGCACGCACGCACGCACGCACGCACGCACGCACGCACGCACGCACGCACGCACGCACGCACGCACGCACGCACGCACGCACGCACGCAC
>JAPYZD010004319.1:0-11467 GCA_030522725.1 Ichneumoninae sp. B BG-2022a
ACCCTTACAATTTTTTCGAAAAAATGGTTTTTTGGAAAAAATTTTTTTAGAATTTTTTCCTTAATGAAATCAGTTGGTAAATATGCCACTTGAAAACAACGGCGGAGGTTGTATATATGTTGGTTATATCTGTTAGATAGAAGCAAGCACGAGCGCAACATGAAATTCTCGAGGTCTTCGCTCTCGGGAGTTTCCCGGCGTTCGATATTAATTCCCTGCAGTACATTTCAACAACAATGAGAAAGTTTCGACGCTTCCCTCTCTCTCCGTGCATTACCCGTGAAATAATAGATACCCGTTGCCGGGGCGTTGCGTGTTTCAGAACCGTCGAGACGGAATCCAGCGTGGACGAGAGTCCCGGAAGTCTCAAGTTCGTCGATGGACTGACCAACTTGACGAAGGACGAGGGTGACTCGGTGCACATGCGGTGCAAGGTGGTCGGCGACCCGCCGCCGACGAGGTTCCAGTGGTTCAAGGACAAAGTCGCCCTCGTCGGGGAACAGGGGAGAATTCTCATCAGGAAGATTCCTGCTCAGGTAAAAGGCGTTGATTGAAATTGATCGGTCAACTTGAATTTCCCGCGAGAGAGGCCCGGAGAGCCGTCTCGGGGAAGTCTCGGGGCGCTTGGGTCTGATAACGATTTGTTTCATTGTGCGTTCGACAGGGACACGATCGATCGGACAAGAAATTTTCGGGCACTCGTCTGAAGATAAACAGGCTTCGGACACGGGACAAAGGCCTCTACACCTGTCGCATCGGCAACGGAAAGGATCAGATCGAGAGCTCCGGGTTGCTGACCGTCGACGTCGAGACCTACGGTGAGTAGATCGTGGTAAGAACATTTGGTGGACGGTTGAAGGAAGGCTGTGATGCTCGCAATCGCGAGGGACATCGACCCTCGATGTCCGATTCGAGGGAAACGAAAGACTATGATAAGAACATTTATTAGCGTAAAAGAACGACTCTAGGCTGACGTCCGCAATCGCGAGGGACATTGATCCAAAAATCATTTTCTTTTCTTCCGTCATCTCCGATTTTTTATCGCACTGCTGAACTTCAGCGTCCCAGTAGCAAAGTAAGTTTCAGGGAAATCGACCAAAAGACAGTGTCGGATTCTCTGCGCCCAACCGCGGAAAACTAGCGCTACCAGGAAGACAAACCAAAGACTACGATAAGAACATTTATTAGAGTAAAATGTCCACTCTAAGCTGATGTCCGCAATCGCGAGGGACATCAACCCAAAAATCATTTTCTCTTCTTCCGTCATCTCCGACTTTTTGCCGCGTCCCCGTAGCAAAGTAAGTTTCAGTGCAATGGACCAAAAAACAATGTCGGATGCTCTGCGCCCAACCGCGGGGGATTAGCGCTACCGGGGAGACAAACGAAAGACTAACGGTACAGCGAGAGAGCTCCGTAATCGCGGTGGTTCGCGTCCGTCTCGCAAGGGATCTCCGAAGATAGCACAATTTCCCGGTCCAACGTGGAACATCTAGATCCGCTCATCAATCTCCCGGGTCTCCGAGCCGACCCGCGGAGCCAATGTGGCGAAAAATTTCCAGACGGTTGAGCGAACCACGTCGAAACGTACAGCGAGAAAGCTGAATCGGTATCTGGCCGAAGTAAGGAGTTTCCTTACCGCGTAGCTTCGCCGGCGTATGTAAGGACTTCGAGGGCCATTAGGCGTCGCTCTATCCTCGCACGGTCGCGTTTCAATTAAACTTATCCCCGTTTGTTTCTTTTATCGCTTGTTTCCCGTTCCCGTCCTCGGGACCAAAAACGGCGCCGCGAGGAAATTTCTCGATGTCTCGGAAATTATACAGAGAAACTTGATACCATGAGTAGGAACGAAAAGAATCCGAATCAGCCGGTTCTAAATAGGATATTTAACTTTTCCTTAAAAAATATAGAGAGAAGTGCCAAAAGTATAAAATTAGCAAAATTTTTTGTTTTACAATCTCCGTTTGTTTCTTTTATCTTTTGATTGCCGTTCCCGTTCTCTCGGCCAAAAAGGACGACGGGAGGAAATTCCTCGATGTCTCGGGAATTATACAGAGGAATTTGCTACCATGAATTAAGAACGAAAAAATCCGAAAATTGGAAAAAAAATAATGTCGCCTTCATTTTATTTAAAAAATATTGTTTAATTGATCAATGATTGATAAACTCGAAAATACGAATGATTACGAAGTCAAGGAGGAAGAAAAATTCGGTTGAAACCAATCTAGAGTGCTAAAAAGTTGACCAAATTTGTGCCAAAAAAAATGGCGTTCAAGTCCCAACTAGATAGATGTTTTTCGCTGTTTGGACCATATTTATGACCCCAAACAAAATTGACGTTCATGGCGCAACAAACATTTTCTGAAACTAAAAAAGACGGTCAATTGACGGTCATTTTGTACTCAATTGCCGCTTACAAAAAAAGACGGTCAATTTACGGTAATTTTGTGCTCAATTGACGCTTACAAAAAAAGACGGTCAATTGACGGTTATTTTGTGCTCAATTGACGCTTCCAAAAAAATACGGTCAATCGACAGTCATTTTTTGGTCAATTGACGCTTCCAAAAAACGACCGTCACGGCACATCTCTAGTCCAGACAGCTCGGAAAGAAAGGTTGAATATTGATAGGCCGACTGCGACGGGGCTCGCTGAGCCTCTATGGGACCTCGAGGATTCATGAGATACCGCGACTGCCGGCAGCGGAATCGCGACCAAGGAAGCTGGCCGGAACGGGCCTCTCCCACGAGGAATCAGCGCCTCCTCGAGCGGGCTGGCGCGAAACCCCACCGGCGTTGCTTCCCGAGACTGTTCAATTTACGGCCAAGTTAGTGCACACAAAGTGCTGCCGGCCAAAGTGAACCCGAGTTGCAAACTGTTCCGGTGTATATGCCTTGGGTTAGCTGGAACGAAACTCCGCGGCTCCCTTAACGGATACGTAAATGTACCGAGCCCGCAGGATTCTGTATCACTCCGATTCAACGTCCTTCGCATTCCCGCCGGTTCCACGGTGCCGCGGTCTGAAACCTCGACGCGCATGAATAGTTATAAACGTTCTGGTGCGGTTTCGCCCTGGAGCGAACTACTGCAGCGGGCCGTGCATGCCTTTGCAGAAAACAAAAACAAGAGAACCGAGAAATTTCGGTCGGTTATCCGGCGTTTATTGAGGGAGGCCTTCGGATGGGGCGCTATAAATATTCAAAAATTTCGCCGGGAGTCAAATCTGGAGGACATTGTGGATGTCGGATCGAACGCGGAACGGATGACTCGTGGAAGAGTCGTCGTAAGGACTGCTTGGACCCTACACTGTAAACAAATTTTGTTTGAAAATTAATGAACAGTATTGGAAGGTTTTTTACATATACCGTTTATGAAATTTCAAACACATGTGCGTTGCAATTTTACAGTAAATCTTGTATTTTTCATGAACATTTTTGTAAATTTCAAGCAGAAAATTTATCATTTTTATATCTGGGATTTTTATTTTACAAGCAAAGTACATTAATGTTTAATTAATATGAGTAATGTTAGCAAATTTCAAGTTTCGGTACATTAAATTTACAATTTATTTTTACAGTGTAGTGTTTTAGGGCCGGAAGGCGGCGATTTCGGAGATTCGATTTTAGGTCATCGCTAAGCATTTGCTTAGCGTGTCAATTTATCGAATGTTAGAGCTTGCCCCGAAAACCAATATGTGGGATGTAAAATATTGTGGAACTCTCATATGTAAAACAAGAGTGCACGCCGATTCTCTGAACTGCCTCGAATATTTCACAATTGTTAGTGAGTCTGTTGCATAAATGAAATCCATGTAAAGTGTGTTCGGCACATTTACATCTCTACCACTCACAGCTCTACCAGAATGTAAAAAAAAACTCTACCAGCATGCAAATAAAACTCTATCAGTATTGAAATAAAATTCTACCGGAATTACGGGCACGTTGTGGAGGTTCATGCTCTTTCGCAAACTGTATTAGTCGATTTTCTTAACTCCCTGTACGTTGTTAATGAAAATTCGACCGCACGTCGAAACACTTGTCGTCATTATAATGCTACACGATTTGAAGCATATAGCATATTACTAATTCTGAATTGACCCTAACAACTCGCCTAATTCCGTCGGCAAAAAATATGAGTAAGGTGTTAAAAACGTCCAGCATCTCCTTATGGCGCTGGGGAGAGAATACGGCCGGTTTTCGCCCAGCGTCGGCCAGCACCGGTCCAGTCTACCATTCCTACCAGATAATTTTGGCGCTTTTTCGCGCGATCACGACATCGGCATTGGTGGAAACTAAAGTGCATAACCTATTTCTTGACACCACCACGATCTTGGAACGTACTTTGCCTCAAAGACAAAGTCATGAATTCAGGCGCATCCAACCAAGCGCTCGATTGTATTAAAGCTCTCGTGCATCTTGACCTCATCGCGAAACTCCCAACCGGCCGGTCTTCGCCCAACGTTGGCCAGCACCGGCCCTGTCTGCCATTCCTACCAGACAATTTTGGCGCTTTTCCGCGCGATCACGACAATGGCATAGGTGGAAACTAAAGTGCATACCCCATTTCTTGACACCACCAGGATCTTGGAATGTACTTTGCCTCGTAGACCTTCTACGTAGACCTTCTATTCTGCTGCAGTGTTCAGCAGAATAGAAGATGCAAAGTTTCTCCACGCTCCGGGCAACCCATGCACCGTCCAGCATGACTCTGTGTCGTGTATAAAGTCATGAATTCAGGCGCATCCAACCAAGCGCTCGATTGTATTAAAGCTCTTGTGCATCTTGTCCTCATCGCGAAACTCCCAACCGTAACTTCCTCGGGTTCCTCGCTTCTGTGCGGCGAGCAGCTCCGCTTCCAGTCGGGATATGCATGGCTCAGGGAGAGGAGAAGAATGGCTGAACTACGTTCTCAAGGAAAGTGCCCGACGCACCCGGCAGCCCTCGCGATTCGTCATTTGTATGCGCCGAGGCTCTGGCGCAAGAGTCACAAGCAAAAACGGCGGGGCGGTGGAGCGCGCTGGAAGAAAAGATGGATATTCCTGTGTACCCTCGTGCTTTAACCCCGGGAAGGCTTGAATATGGATCGCGAGAGTGGCAGCCGAGCTTTGTGAATTTTTAAATGTCCTCCCATTTGTATACGCAGATCTCATCCGGATCTACGAATTGCGGGTTTCTACCTCGCTCGATCCTCTCTCGATCTTTCTTCGGCCAATCTTCAATCGCCCTGAAAATATCTGCATGAGAATAAATTTTGTCAAGTCATGTCGGCTGTGTTCTGCATCGCAAAAGCTTTCCTCGGGGAAGTTCACGTAGATAATACATCGAAAAAAAGGTTTGGCAATATCAAACTAAGCTGCAGTTGCGCGTGGCGAAAGAAATATTTGGTCGATTGAACAAAATGTTTGTCAAATCCAAGTAACTTTTTGTTGAAGCAATTAAACATTCGGTCACACAACTGAACATTCGTTCAATCAACTAAATACTCGTTCAATCAAGTAAACATTTCTTTCAATCAACTAAATACTTCTTTCAATCAAGTAAATATTTCTTTCAATCAAGTAAATATTTCTTTCAATCAAGTAAATATTTCTTTCAATCAAGTAAATATTTCTTTCAATCAACTAAATATTTCTTTCAATCAACTAAATATTTCTTTCAATCAACTAAATATTTCGTTCGCCACCCGCAACTGCAGCTTAGTTTGTTATCACCAAACCTTTTTGTTAGGTGTATAATTCTACAAGTGAACAATTTTTTTTGTCTTCCTATAGGAGGACAAAAAATAGGCAGACAAAACACTGCTGTCCACAGAAGTGTTTTGATGGAGACTTGCCAAAGATGAAATTTGATCTTATGCAGATATGTTCGGGGTCATAATTTTCAGGTGGTCGCGGCTCGGTGGGGGAACTTCCGCATTGTTGCCGCGCACGCGAGACCCATGTGCCAGCTTCGAGCAATATACTTTTGCGAACTTTACGAGCCCGGTCCCCGCCCGGACACGTCTCGCGGGGTTATTGCGAAGAGCTGTTTACGAGCGGAGGCGATTAAGTGGCGGAATGACTACGGAAAGGCGCGGAGTCTCTCTGTTTCGCCTCGACTCTCGGCACCGGCTCACTCGAGGGTGTTTCGCATCTACGCGAACGTGCCGAGCCTCTTTCGCCGGATGCTGGAACGATAGGCCATAATTTTTCGAACCAACCGGGCTCCCGGACGCGCGAGATTGAATCGACGGTCTGTCGTGGCGAGAACTTTTTTTTTCATACCGGTCCAAAGTCGAAGAAAGTCTTGACATTGTATCGGGAATTTAATGTATTAAAAAAAGATGTGTTACAGATACATGGAAATATGTTAGCCTATATATCGATAGTTCAATGCCATAACACCATATACGCCCATAGACAGTATAAAGTAATTTCGTAAAATCGGAATACGAAGTTTCGTAAAAATTATTTTGTTAAATAAGTGACAAACTCATTTGTTCAGGTTTGAATATACAAACCCGTCCATTTATTTTCCGTGTCATTGACAAGTTTTAGTTTGTACTTTTTTTTTGTAAAAACTGGGACCACATAGTGGGGACCGAAAAATGAACGAATAAAAAATTGTTGACGTTTGTGGATAATGAGTTGTTGTAAAAAGTACAAACTTTTTTTACTGTGTAGAATGAGATAAATTTCAGTGTATGAGCTGATATTCAACTATTAGAAAATTTAGCCCATAAAATGGAATACATTCCATTCCATGACCTAAAATCCAAACATTAGAAAATGTTGCCTAAAGAATGGGATAAATTCCACTCCATGAGGTAAAATTCAACCGTTCGAAAATTTTGCCCATGAAATGGGATAAATTCCATTGCATGAGTTACGATTCAACGATTAGAAAATTTTGCCCACAGGCTGGAATAGATTGTATTCCATGAGGCGGAATGCACCACCCTGTACTCGGCCCTTTCATTACGTTAGGGTAAATAGAATTCCCCCGATGATACCGGTGGCCGCGATCGGCAAATCGCCAACGGTCTGTAATTAGTCTCGGTACTTCGCGGGATTCAATTATATTAAATCCCGATCGTAAAGAGAGTTACATCGTAATTCTATCGTCGCCGTGCCATCGCTAGTTTGGGGCGAAGCCTTAATTTCTGACGGAATTCAATAGCGTTCACGTTACAAGCGGCGCGCGGCAAACCGCGTTGTTTCGTCGATGGTTGCACGAAGAGGCCTAACACGGGATAGCGAACGAGGATTATTACACGAACCCGGGACGCCGCACTTTCAACGGTCAAACTCCGCGCGGCTCGCGTGACTCTCGTTACTACTTCGCGTCTCATCGTGTGGCACTTGAGACGAGACGAGCCTCTTCGAACCCCGTCCCTGTATTAGTGGAGCGTGAGCATAAACCGGCCAACTCAGGGAAATCCTTAATATCTCAGTTGTAAAGCGAAATTACGATAAAAAAAAGTAAAAAAATTCGAACAAATTTTTTGAAATTCTATAGGTACAAAATTTGAAATATCGACGAGCATATACTAGCGGTTTAGCACGCTAGTCTTCGGCATGCACCAAACGATTGCAAATATTTAATGTAAAGGTGATTCCAGAAATAAATGATTATTCGAAGATAACTTCGTGGAAAATTTTTAAAAATTATGTTTTTGATCAATATTTATTTATTTATTTATTTATTTATTTGTTTATTTGTTTGCTTATTCATTCATTTAATGGGTAGAGCTCTTTTATCGGCCGAACGTTATAAAGGTACTTAGAAGAGTCACATAATCATAATTATTCATATTTTTTTAACCATATAATATATATATATAACTGATCACATTGGGATATCGTGGTTAGCCAATGTCCCATTTATCGGGAGCACTCGCATTGCTCCTCTCGTACAATCTCCCGCTGCAGCGCGGTTCACCGCACCGTCCTCACGTAACATCTTGCATCCAATAATTCACCGAGATATAGTTATCGTTCGGATAACTATCTATATAAGTAAATAACGGGAATTGCAAAGAGAAACTTGCTACCATGATTAAGAACGAAAAGAATCCAAATCAACCACTTCCAAATAAGATAGTTAACTTTTTCTTAAAAACAGCTATATAAAAATATTGAAATTGTATAAAAATTAGTCATATATCTTTTCTAACAATAATATATATAACTGATCCCATCGGGATATCGCGGTTAGCCAATGTCCCACTATCGGAAACACTCGCCTTGCTCCTCTCGTACAATCTTGCATCCAATACTTCACCGAGTTACAGTTATCGTTCGGATAACGATCAATATAAGTAAATAACGGGAATAGCAAAGAGAAACTTGCTACCATGATTAAGAACCAATAGAATCCAAATCAACCACTTACAAACAGGATATTTAACTTAAAAAAAAAAGCTACATAAAAATATCAAAATTGTATAAAAATTAGTCATATATTATTTCTAACAATAATATATATAACTGATCCCATCGGGATATCGCGGTTAGCCAATGTCCCATTATCGGGAGCACTCGCCTTGCTCCCGTACAATCTCGCGCCGCAGCGCGGTTCACCGCACCATCCTCACGTAACATCTTGCATCCAATAATTCACCGAGATATAGTTATCGTTCGGAAATTGGAAATAAAACGAAGTTCTCAGCTTCTCTCCCCACTTCGCGAGTAATATCGGGAAATGCGCCCGGAGGGATCGGATCGATACCATAAAAAAAGAAGAAAAAAAAAAAAACTACAGACCACACCGAGTGGTTGGGCGGGACGAGTTCGCATTCGATTTCTCGATATCGGTACACAGAAAGCGCAGTTACACCGCGTGCGTTTGTATCCTACGAGCAGGCCCGCATGCGGAGAGATGAAAATCCGATTCGCACACGAACGACTTCTCGTTTCGCTGAATAGTTTCATCGATTGAACTTTCCCGAGCGATTTCCATATTAACCAGGTATAGAGCGATATCGCGACCGCAGAGAATTTTCCGAAAGGGCCTTTTCACAGGGGGTTGCGCGCCTCGCCGGTACGGCTGCATTATGGCGTGCATACATTTAAAGTTTGGACGAGAGCCGCGGCAAATTTCGTTCCATAAATGGTTATGCAGCCCCGTTTGTGCAATCGCCGGCTCGGGGTGGGGGGAGGGGGGGGGGCGTTATCGTCCGTGGAAAACGCTGTTTATCTGCCTCATTGACCCGTAATCGGGCCGGTCCTGGCATTAACGGAACGAAGGAACGAGCCCTCCGGGATCGCTCGTATCGTCAACTTGATTGGAAATTTTGCGTAATTAAATTGAGATTCGAAACATGGATGGCGGGGTAAAACGGTCGCTCGCCGCTTTATCCGTGCGGTAGAGGCAATTTTGGCTCATTGATGGAATCGCGCATTGTGGCGCGATTGCACAGAGGGAGGAGCGTACGGCGGGGCTTTTAACTGCGGTGAGCGCGGATGGAGGCTGCGTATGGCGTATCCAGAAATATGACGCGGCTGGAGATATCGGATCGATCGTTTTTCCAGGCCGTAAAGTGTCCGATTTCCGTCCAGCTCGGGGATGGCCCGGGACGCGTGAACGCGGGAGGAATAACACTGGCGCGGCGGTGGTTCAATGGAAAAAAATTCTCGAAAGCTTTCCTACGCGAAAATCGGTGTTCCGCACCGAGAAAAATAATTTATTTGACGGACACCTTTTATTTGATTTAAGTAAAGTATTTGTTTGATTGAAATAAATATTTATTTTATTTCAGTAACTATATACTTAATTAATATAAATAAATATTTATTTAAATCAAATAAAAGGTGTCCGTCAAATAAATTATTTTTCTGGGTGCGAGGCGTCGGGCCGAATGGTCGGTACGTGCGCGGGTCGCTCGGTAATTCGAGAGATGGGGAGATTCGGTTAACACGGAAAACACTTGCGCATCGCCCGTGTGTGGATCACCGATGTTCGGAACCTCTGTTGAGAGTATCGTGTTGGTGGAAAAAAAGAGCTTAAATCAACCGCGAAAAATCGCGGCCTGTGGGCTTTGGGTTTGGAAAGCTAAAAAACGAATCGGGGCAGGCTGAAGGTTCATCGATTGGCTCGATTTGATGGAAATCCATTGCCATCAATTTTTTTTTTTTTTTACATCAGGAACGATGTAAAAGGTTGCCTGTTTTATTTATCCATTTTATTTTCTTGTAATAATTTTAGTTACCAAATTTTTTATCAATGGGGTTGAAATTTGGCCCGCATGTAGAGCAGTTGGGTGCCTCGGTTTGTTACAATTTACGCGATAATTGAAACATTCGGTAAATTTTATCAGATTTTGAACATTTTGAAAAAAGTTTGTTTGCGCTCTAGCTGTCGCAAATTTTGAGATATCGTACTGAAACTTTCTATAGAAGTAGACCAACGTCAAGCAAGGTTCGCTATTGAATTTGTTAAAAATCGGTCGAGTGGTCTCGGTTTTGTGACCGTCAATTTTTCTAAAAAATATGATTTGCACTCTAGCTCTTGTAATTTTTATATAGTTTCCCTAAAAAAATCGACACAAATTAGTTATTATGGGCCCGTCTTCCCTATTAAAATGTGTCAATTAATATCGATCAAACCCTTCAAATTTAATAAATTCCTTTTTTATTTTCTGGACTAAAATATGATAAAAAAACCGCGTACAAAAAAAAAACAACGGAACATTTTTCAATAAAATTGTGACCAAACGTTGACTATTGATCACACATGTGCAAAATTATATGTGCAAAATTTCAGCCTGATCGGTCGAGGCATTCCCGAGATGCAGCGATTTGAATTTTTCGCATCCGATTCATACACACACACGCGGAATTTTTTTCTCAATGCGATTTTTCGATGTTTTGGAACATTCTGAACATGTTTTCATTAAAATCTGGATTTTTTTCTCACCATAACAAAGCTTCCTCTATGAAGCAAAAATAGCCAATCTTTCGCATCGTGAGTATCGGAGTTTCTCGATAAGCCTCGCCCCGAATTGCCCCGCCGAGCCCGCGTTGGCTTTAACCGACGCGGTCGCGAGGCCAGTCTCATTAAACGGTTTCGCCGGTTGATGCTCGAGGAGGCTCGCTTTTTATGTCCGTCGCGCGGTATCGCGTCGACGGTGTCTGGAGAGGAGGGAAACTCTCGAGGGTCTCGCGGAGCGTCTCACCTCCGGCCCGGTCTTCCTCCCTCATCCCGGCGGTGCTGGCTCTTATCTCGACGAGCCGGGTTGTGCAACAGTCTCTCGTTGCCCGGCGCCCAACGAGCGAGACCGCCGGTGCACGACCAAGACGACGCCTTCCTTAAGGTTCTTTTCATATAATCGTGCCCTTGCGTCGTGGACGACGGCGGAGTTCTCGTGCTCGCCGGAGCACACCCGCGAACCTTTCCCTCTCATCCCTTACATTATTGGCCCTCCTCTCCTTCCACTTCACGCATTTTTTTTTTTTTTTTTTTTTTTTTTTTTTTTTTTTTCTTTTCTCTTTT
>JAPYZD010004320.1:0-11467 GCA_030522725.1 Ichneumoninae sp. B BG-2022a
AAAATCCCGGGGGGCAAGATTTTTCCCGAATAATGGGGGGGAACGGCGATAGGGGGCGAAGCCCCCGAGGCGCCCCCCCCCCCCCCCATCAATATAACACGCGAAATGTGTGCGCTGTGTGCGCAGCCCGAGGAATAAAATGGATAGAAAGTGAAGTAAGGTCATAAAGGTCTTTATTCCTAAGGCGTTATCCTTGAAATAATGTCGGCAGTAAAGCACGACGGACGCCCATGGGGGATCTCTCTCGTGGCTCGGTCGCGTCGATAGGAGACTCTCAGCTTCGACGACGGCGACGAGGATGGATATACGTATACCCACTACTTTATTCCCGAGAAAGGCCGAGAAAAATGTATGACGGAGGACATGGACGTTGCATTACCGAGAGTTATACAAGCGACTATGCTTCCACTTTACATTTTTTTTTATGCAAAAAATTTTAAGGAAGTACCACACGGTAATAATACAGTTTTACGGTGCATGATTTTTCCGACAGTTTCCGAAAGAAATATCTATCTTGGAGGAAAGATATTCCGATGGTAACTCGCATGGGACACGCGTCCCGTAGTGGAATAAAAAATATAATTACATATAGATATACTCTCTACTTTTTTTCCGAGAAAGCGTAAGAAAAATGTATGACGGAGGACATGGACGTTGCATTACCGAGAGTTATACAAGCGAGTATGCTTCCACTTTACATTTTTTTTTATGCAAAAAATTTTAAGGAAGTATCACACGGTACACTGAGAAAAAGAGATGGTTGGATTGAGCAAATGCGCGGTGAAACAAACATGTTTGTTTCAATCGATAAATTTTGAATAAATTGAAGAAAATCATCGTTTGACAAAACAATGCTTTATTTGCACCAAAAAAAGACCAGCTTTGAACGTATGTCACCGCGACTTTTGGTTAATTCAACTAATATTTTTTCTCAATGTAATAATACAGATTTACGGTGCATGATTTTTCTGAAAGGTTCCGAAAGAAATATCTATCTTGTCAAACATCCACTGTAAAAAATGTCTGCATCGAAATTAATGTGGTTGTATTGGAAGCTTTTATGCATAACCTAGTATATTAAATTTAATATACAAATGTTGTGTAAAATGAATGTACGGTAAATGAAAAATAATAAAAAAGTGGTATTTTTAATAGAAGTACTTTAATAGTACTAAATGTATTCAAAAATTACTTTAAAACTACTGTAATTGTACATAATATTTGCACATTAAATTTAATATACTGGTTTATGCATAAAAGCTTCCAATATCGGTACATTAAGTTTACAATTTTTTTTAACAGTGTCCGAAAGAAATATCTATCTTGAAGCAAAGATATTGTTCCATGGCGATTCTCCTGCCGTTTCCGATGGCAACCCGCATGGGACACGCGTCCCGTAATCGAATTAAAAATATAGCTACATATACATATACTCACTACTTTATTCCCGAGAAAGGCTGAGAAAAATGTATGACGGAGGACATTGATATTACATGCATGCTTTACTGATAGGTATACATGCGAGTATGCTTCCACTTTAGACTTTTTTTATGCAAAAATGTTGAGGAAGTATCACATAGTAATAATACAGGTTTATGGTGAATGATGTTTCTGAAAGTTTCCGAAAGCAAATTCTATCCTTAAATGAAGATAGTTTCGAATCGCGAATTCCCTGCCATTTTGTATGGTAACCCGCATAGGACAACTGAATGAGACAGTCGTCCCGTAATCGAATAAAAAAAATAATCACAAATGAGTGTTTTGGTTCGATTACAGCCCATCGATTTTTATTTTTTATTCGGAGTGCTTTTTTCCTTGCGAGAAAGCGAAACCACGGAATAGGTTTGTTTCACGGAACTACACGCAAAATAATGAATCGGGAGGGGGAGCTCGCGGCTATGCAAATATACCACGGTGTGGTAGGGTCAGGAGGGAGGTTTGGCGGTGAAAAAAAATTACGGCAAAGTGCTAAACGATCGCGACGACGAGAGGGTGCGAGAGAACTTCTCGTCCAGGGGGATGGAGAATGAGGCGTGCAGAGCGGAGCAGGGGCCACCTTATGTCGAGTGGGTGACTTCGAATGACAAGCCCGACTCGAACGTGGCGGGACGAGGAGGGGGCTCACGGGATTTTCAGATCGGTATGCAAATAAGCCACTCCCGGATATCTCGGGGGTTCGATTCGCTCGAAAGTTATTGCTCGATGTCGAGTGGAATTATCGCCGCCGCCGATTTGACGACCGACACGTGCGGGAGATCGGGCCGACTATTTTTCCTCGCGATTGCTACGATGGTACAGACAAATACGCGCGAAAAAGTTTCTTCTTATCGATATTCCATTATGACTTCCTTGTGATCTTATAATTTGCATCTTTTCTTTTTACAAAAATATAAAATAAATTTCCCGTTTCGATTAGAATCCCCCCCGAATCGATATATGGCTGAAGAAAATCATGTGTCTGAACGCAGGTCTTCCGAATCGTCAAACTTCTGAAACTTTATTTTTCTGAATCGTCAAAATGCCGAAACTCTACTTTTCTGAATAGTTAAATTTTCAAAAATGTGTTAATTCTAATTTTTATTTTACCGAACGTTACTCGTTGGAAATGGTAATTGGCTGAACGTTGTCCCTTCACATCGTCATTTAATCGAATGTCATTTTTCCGAATATTTTCGCCGAACTTAATTTCTATGAATCGTTAAGCCTGCGAACATGAAGTGGTTGAACGGTCATTTTTCCGAATCACGAATCTGAATAATATGAGTGAATAGTCTGACTATCTGCTATTCTATCTATTCGTAAATAATCTCACGCTCGGTACGAATCGATTCGGATAAATTACTTTTCGGACAAATACTATTCGGAAAAATGGTAAATCGGCGACTTGACATTTGGAGGTTTAAATATTCAGGGAAATTATTATTCGGAAAAATGACGTTCGACTGAATGTCGATTCAGAAGAATAACGTTAGGCCAGTCACTATTTGCAAATATTAACGTTCGTTTAAATGAATATTCGGAATAATAAAGTTTTGGATGTTTGAGGATTCGGAAAAATAAAGTTTTGGGTGTTTGAGGATTTGGAAAAATGAAGTTTCAGAAATTTGAAGATTCGAAAAAGTTAAGTTTCGGATGTTAATTTTCGACACGGCAGAAATGCGGTCGAACCGATTGGATTTTGGATCGGCCCGATTGAAGTTCTGGAAAAATAATGTAGAACCGTGAAGAGTTAAGAATTGCTTCGAGAGAGAACCTCGATAGATTGAGCGAGCTCGGAATCGACGGTGTGCATGCATTGCAAGAAAGTCCCTTCGAGTGGAATGCAGCCGAGCCAGCTTATCCGTTGGAGGCGTGGGTGTTGGAGGGGTGGTGCACCCTCGGTTCTCGTGTCCGCAAATGAATATTGATTACCCGTAAAGTTCACATTGCGGTTTGAAAAGAATCGTATCTCCTGGCAACAAGCGACTGGCTTGAAATGGTAAATCAAATTGACGATCTTCCCTCCGCACTGGTTGGCCAAGTAGAAAGCTCTTGCTCTCTCGTCGCCGTACTTTCTGTGCCCGGAGCTCTTCTCCAAAAGCGTCGCCGTCCCCGGCGAGATCTCGGTAATGAATAAAAATTATAATTACGTTCCTCATCGTCGGGAAGAAGGAGAAGAAAAAAAAAGTTAATCAATCACGGGAGACCGAGAACGGCAGCTTTCGGTTTCTCCCTTGACGAGTACTCTATCGACCACCGCCTCGTTCCACCTCTCAGTGATACTGTAAAAAGCGAACACCCTTCCACCCCTCGCCACTCTCATCGTTTCTTAGACTCACTAATTCATTCGAAGGGACGAAGTGACGCGGACACCGAGCTCGATTGAGGCGAAAGTTTTTTTTTCTTTCTATAATTATCATCTAGAACGGTTTCTATATTTTGGACAAGTAAAAAAAGTAGTGTCCTCTTCAGTAGGATTAATTTTGGGTCATTAGTGTGTGATTAGATTGGGCTGTGGATTATGGTATTTGACGAGAGTATAATCAAATAGCATTAATTACCTAAAATCCATGATATTTACTGATTGATAATATAATATAAACAATAATTAATGCCCCGCCGCATATACTTGACAATTTTTCTATAAATACCACCTGGAACGGTATGTTATATAACTTTTTATATGTATTAAATTTCATGTACAACTGTGATGAAAAATTAACATACAGTATATTAAAAACTTTAGGAACTCTTTACCTTTAAGTATTTACTTTAATTCTACGATAAAAGTCCATAAATTTTTCGTCCCAATTGTACATTAAATTTAATGTGCCAGTTTCCGTACAAAAAATTCCCGTCCGGTGCATTAAATTTCCGTTTTTTAAAAGTAAACGTAAAAGAATGTACTCTTTAGTAGGATTCATTTTGCGTCATCGGTGCTGTGGATTACCTTATTGGATCAGAGTATAAATACCGCTAATTACCAATACTCTATGATATTTACCGATTGATCATATAACAAAATCAACAATTAATCTCCCTCCGAAACACTCGACCAATTGCTAAATAAATCGGCTTTGAAATCGGTATCGAAAAGTCTCGGGAACAGTGAGCGCGTGAGGGATAGTTCTGGACCAACGTAGATTGCCGTTCGAAAACTCAGAAGGGTGAAGGAGGGCAGAGGGGGAGGGGGGGGGGCGAAGCTGCATAGAGAAAAGCTGTCGGGTATAGACACAGAGAGCCCAGAAGCTCTCGTCGAGCGATTAAACGCGGGCGCGGTCGTTCGACCGACCAAAACGATTTCCATTCGATTTGCTCTGCGAAGAAGTTAAACGTTAAACGTTCGTACGCGCCCGCCGCGGAGAGCTCCGAGTAAGTGATGCCAGGGTGTGCAAAACCCCATGCATACAAATGGTATGCTAACAAGATACATTTGTCTATGGTAGTGCGGCGGTAGTGCCTTCGCTTCGTTCTCTCACGCTCACTCCGACTCTCTCTCTCTGATCTGGCCATCTTCCGTTCCGTCTCACTTTCGCCGTTCGCCGAGTCGATCCGAGAGAGCAGATAGGAGAGAAGGGAAGCGCAGAGAGAAGAAGCGTACGAAATCCCTCCCCCTCTCTGGACCCCACCGTTTCTGCCTCACACACAACTCCCGCCCTTCTGCCGGTCTTCCTTCCTTCCCCCATAAGCAGATTTATAGATCGATTATAGACTTCGCTTATGATTGGAACCATTTGCATGATACACCTATATACGTATGTAAACCTCCGCGTGTAAAACGTCGTTATACATATGTATGCGTAGTTATAGATGCATACATGTGCTAGCAACTTATAGCATCTCGTTCGGAACCATGAATCATCGAGGCCAACTGGTCGCTTATGGTTTCGCGCGATAAACGCTCATTGCGCATGCGCGTCGTCCCTCGTAGCTTCTGTGCTTCTTGCGGTGATGCGTACACCGAGAAAAAAAATTAGTTGGATTAACCAAAAGTCGCAGTGACATACGTTCAAAGCTGTTATTTGTTTGGTACAAATAAAGCATTGTTTTGTTAAACGATTATTTGCTTCAATTTATTCGAAATTTGTCGATTGAAACAAACATATTTGTTGTACCAACAGAATACACCTTTCAACGTAGGGGAGAGCGGGGCAAAATGGGACAGTGGGGCAAAACGGGACAGCGGGGGTAAAACTCAATTTTCCAATAATTTTTGGCTGTCTCATTTTGTCATAACGATACATCCGGATTTTCAACACCGTTTTGCCCCACTCACCATCACCGCCACCATCCAAAAGTTATTGAAAAGTTACGTTTTGCCTTATTATCCCATTTTGCCCCGCTATGCCATTTTGCCCCGCTATGCCATTTTGCCCCGCTCTGCACTATGTCATCGTGCATTTGCTTAATCCAACCATTTCTTTTTCTCAGTGTATTTTGTCGTTGTTTGCATTGTTTTTCAATTTTTGTTTTCGAATCTCGTAATTTTCTCGACGCGCGTTGAATTTTTTTGATTCCGGTTACAATCTCCGGTTATCTTCGGATGATTTTCCGCAAAGAGCGGCGCGAGAGGAGACGCGAAGCGAGACGAGGCAACGTGGACGCTTGGGGTTTCGGCATCGGGGAGAAAAAGATCCGGAAAAATTCGAACCGGGACGTCCTCGGCGGCTCGAGGAGACGAGAGGTAATTATCGAATCTCGCCGAGCCGCCCTTTTGCCATTCAGTCGGCGATATCAAAGCGACTCGGCGACGAAATGATCAACGTTAACGCGACGAAGCGGCGGCCCGGCCGAGCCCCGAGAGGGCGCCCGGCCCGAGCTCCGACGAGATATTCTTTGCGTCATTATCGCGATTTAATTATGTCGAATCTCTTTGAGACTTTTAATTTGGCCAGCGCCAAGATCCAACACTTTCTCATCGAGACTACGCGACGGGGAACGCCTTTCTGGTTACTTCATTTTTTTTTTTTTTTTTTTTTTTATTAGTTTACACACAAAAGTAAACAAATGATAAATTGGGGGAGAGAGCTGAGAGAGAAGTAAACGGGGTAACGTTTAACGAGATCAGCTCTCCTCGTTAAGGAATCGCTCCCGCTGCTGCCTTCATATTATTTCTTTGCATCTAATGTGTGTAATAATTCATCAGTTTTTATAAAAAATCCTTTAGCGGTTTTTATGATTTCTTTTTTACAATTGTTTAGCTGGCACAGTAATTTTCAGTAGCATTTTCGCACCCCAGTAGGCTACGAAAATGCTACCTCAACGAAGCACCTAATCTTTTAAACAGCTCAACTAAACAGTACGAAATTTGTATGACATCCTCTCACGGTCGATATGTCTCTTCGATAATTTTTTCAATACTTTTTCGACAATTTTTTTAAAAGTTAATATTGGTAAGACAACAGAGATTGGAAACTGGGTGGTTTACCTCGATCGAGTTCGAATCTTTCGATTAATCGTATCGAGGCGCGATGAAAATGAGTTTCCGGAATTTCAGCTGTGTTTGTCAATATCGGTATGAGGCTCGAGGTTTTAACAGGAATTAAGTAACTCTATAAAAAAAGATAATATGGCTAAGCCAACAAAGATTGGAAACCGGCCGGTTTTATTCAATCGAGTTCAAATTTTTCGATAAATCGTGTCAGGGCCCGATGGCAATAAGTTCGCTGAGTTTTATATTCATTTGGCAATATCGGTATTAGGCTCGAGGTATTAATAGGAGTTAATTAACTCCTGTTGACATCCACAGTTAAAAAAAAAAGTTCGAATTGTTCGATAAATCGTATCAGGCCAACCGATAAATCGTATCGGGCTAACCGATAAATCGTATCGGGCCAACCGATAAATCGTATCGGGCCAATCATTTAGCAAGTGTTAGCTCGCGAGGTATTAACAGGAGCTTCTCACTGGGGGCTTTTGACTCTCGGCGAGAAAATCCTGTTAACATCCATAATTAAAAATATATACAATATGGCTGAAAGAACAAAGATCGGAAAGTGCGCGGTTTGCCTCGATCAAGTTCGAATCTTTCGATAAATCGTATCGGGCCGCGATGCCAATGAGTTCCCGGAGTTTTAGCTTCATTTGGCAATATCGGTATTAGGGCCGAGGTATTAACAGGAGTTTCGCGCCGGGGGCTTTGGACTCTCATCGAGAAACTCCTGTTAATATCCACCATTTAAAAAAACATTAAATGGCTAAGGCAATAAAGATCGAAAACTGGGCGGTTTACCTCGATCGAGTTCGAATCTTTCGATAAATCGTATCGGGCCAATCATTTAGCAAGTGTTAGCCTCGAGGTATTAACAGGGGCTTCTCGCTGGGGGCTTTTGACTCTCGGCGAGAAACTTCTGTTAACATCCACAATTCAAAAAATATACAATATGACTAAAACAACAAAGATCGGAAAGTGCGCGGTTTGCCTCGATCAAGTTCGAATCTTTCGATAAATCGTATCGGGCGGCGATGCCAATGAGTTCCCGGAGTTTTAGCTTCATTTGGCAATATCGGTATTAGGCCCGAGGTATTAACAGGAGTTTCTCGCCGGGGGCTTTGGACTCTCATCGACTCGGAACTATCGTCCAATATCGAAAATCCCCGGAGGAGAGAGACTCACGCCGGGGACACAGCGGCTGAGAGATGAGAGGCGCTACTGTGTGCAAACGTAAAACGGCTTGACTCCCTCCCTCTGTTTTTCTCGCTCACTCTGTGGATCGTGCCCGCGAGTATGGGTGCTCCGATCGGGGAGAAATTAATTTTAACTTTAAATTAAGACTCGGCCGATACCTGGTTGGCTCGAGCTTTGTTGTCCGGGCCCCAGCCCGGCCCTCCTCCCGGAGCCTGAGCGGCCAGGAGGACGACGTTCCTCCATCGGGGGGAGAGATGGGGCCAAAGTTTTACTCCTCTTTTGTCTACTGTAAACGAGAACACGTTGTTAATATACATACTAGCGGCGAGCAATCGTCTGTGTGCAGCCTCCTCCCCCCCTCTCTTTCGCAACTGCTTATGGATTCACAAACTCGTTCATAGCCAACCCGACGAATGTATTAAATACACGGAAACAAAAGGGCGCACAAATTCATCGGGTATCCAAACTTTCGCGATACTCGTGACATTGTAATTTTTTACATTTCATTTAGTCATTAAAAAACAAAAAAAAAATCTTTTTATGATAGGCGAACATAGAAGTTATACCTGGAAATCTGGATCAGTGCAGAAATGAAATTCTCAAATCGGAAGTGACGTATTTCCGGTCGAAAAACGTGATTTTCCAACCCTAAGTGACGCATTTCTGGTATGACCGCACTTCCCGTCGAGAAATGAGATATTCAAACCGGAAGTGACGTACTTTCGTATTATTAGCATATTATTATAACGTATTCCGTATTATTAAAAATTCGGTTTAATCTGGCCAATGCGTCGGAGGCTTTGAAAGAAGATGATGTTTCACAAACCGGATGTGACGTCACTTTTGGTGGAAAAATGATATTTCCGAACCGGAAGTGACGTTACTTTTGGTGGAAAAATAATATTTCCGAACCGGAAGTGACGTTACTTTTGGTGGAAAAATAATATTTCCGAACCGGAAGTGACGCACTTCCGGTATTACATGACGCAATATACTCCAGTTTTATATTATCGAAAATTCTGTTTAATCTGGCCGATGCGTTGGTGGCTTTGACGGAAGATAATGTTTCGCGAATTCAACGATCGTTCCAGGCTCGAGTGCCAATGTCGGCAGGGTAGTCAAGCTTCGAGCCGATCCTCGGCCCGATCGGCTCTCCTTACACGGGTATGGAAGACAAAGCACGCGGCGATCGGTCAATTAATCAAGATAATGAGCGGCAAGTTGAGCGTTCGTGGAACGGTTTCCGTCGATGAGGCGCAGCGAAGGGCGGGAAGGTGGATACTCGGGTACAGTTGTGCCGTTAGCGTCGCGCGGACCGGGGTTGTGCCATATAAAGGGTCGAAGGAATGTGAGAGACGCGAGGGAGACCACCGCCTGTGCGAGACACCCGACACCTTGGCGAACGATCCCGACAATACCGAAGATACGCGACTTGGCGGTGAACTCCGCCGGCGAGAGAGGCTGCCGGATAAGCAGCCTAACTCGAACGAGGCGCATGATTAATTAATTAGCCTCGGCTAGCCCGGGGTACGGAGTTGGTACGTGTATAGAGTTATACGCGCGCCCGAAACGAGGTGAGCCAGGTGTGGGTGGAGGAACCTCAGGATGAGTCTAGACATGGCCTCGTTGCCACCTCCCGTTTCCAAGCAGCTTCCTGGATAACGCCAGTGCCAACAACTCGCGCTCCGAGGCCTTGTTCGTGCGTTGGCAGCCTCACGGCCATAGGGGTGATTATGGCCGAATGACAAAAAAAAATTTTCAACTTTTTTTTTAGACTTAGACTAAACGCTAAATGGCTGACCGATTCAGGTTCAGTGCGTAAAAAAATATAACATCGTCACGTTTCACTTTGTCGAATCTGCGCTCGGCGCGAAAAAATACATGGAAGTATGCGCTGCTGAATTTTTTGTTTGCCCTTTCGATTTTTATTCCAGAAATCCAAATGACACCGCTTTATCTAATTCTTTCAACTCCGTCATATCCATCATCTTGTATGTTTCTTGCTGTAGAACACGATAGGCACCTGGGTATTTCCGCGATGTCATCGAAAAGCAAGTTAATCGCTGTTAAAGATACGCAAAATTACTCACTTTTCAATTTTGGCAATCCAAATTGTCGGTGAACTTTTTTCGTTGGGCGTCGCTCCGAGACTATACTTAATGTATTTATTCACGCTGATCACAAATCTGACACTTATTTCATTCGTAGATGAATATTTGATACGGAAAAATGCGTCCAAAAAAAAAAAAAAAATATCGTGAAATTCGAAAAATTCAAAGTGACGTAAAATTTAAACGGTTCGACCGATTCTCTTGAAATTTTAATGGGATCGTCGTGTGATCATATTCCATCGGTGTACGCGTTTTTAGCCCGATAGCTAAAAAATTGCGAGCGCTAGAGCGCGAACAGACATTTTTAAAGAAATTAAAAATGGCGTACAAAAAAAACAACTGAACATTTTTGGATGAATTTTCGACCAAATGTTGACTATTGATCGCACATGATGTGTGCCAAATTTCAGCTTGATCGGTCAAGGCCTTCTCGAGTTATAGCGGTTTGAATTTTGCACGTCCATTTCACACACACACATACATCCGGACATTTTTTCTAAATGTGATTTTTCGACGTTTTGGAACATTCTGAACATGTTTTCATTAAAATCTTGATTTTTTTTTTTACCAAAACAAAGCTTCCTCTATGAGGAAGCAAAATGAAAAAAGGGGATGAATGCATTTTTGACGAAAACATTTGAGAGTCGTAATGATGATCTTTGTGTTGGCTGTTTGTTTGCTTGCCAATGCTTATCTGTGGTTTTTTGTAAAGACGCTTTCCGTTGGTATTCTTCTTGGGTGCAGTTTTGTTTTTTTTTTGTTCGTCCCGCCGAGGAAACGGTCGCGTGCCCTCGCGGACACCGAACTCGAGAGGGATCAGTTCAAGTGAGTGACCACAGCTTGAAAAATTTAACCGCGAAAGTCGAGAGAACGCGACGGGGAGATAGGAACTACCGGAGGGACTGTGCAAACGGAGGTAATCCCTATACTCCTGGACGAGTGGTCACTGCAGCGATGAAAGATATGATATGCCCGGAGAAACGTCGTGAGGGGATGCGGAAAGAACGGTCACTCGGCAATGGGGATGACCGGTCCTTCGCGTCAATCCTATCTCGGTGATCGTATCGGACTGCAAATACACCTATGAATGACCATCGGTAACAGGATGGTTATTAAAGTTAGACTTGATGACCGCTATCTACTCCACTCCAATTCAAGATCCCCGGACGTTTGCACAAGATATGGGATACTCTATGGTTTTGAAGCTTCGAGGAGCTCGACATACTTCGCTTTTATTTCGTTTCTTTCT
>JAPYZD010004321.1:0-13924 GCA_030522725.1 Ichneumoninae sp. B BG-2022a
TAACCTGACTCCTTTGTCGTTCGTTCTCTTTATCTCTTTTAGTGCCACGAGTCGCGCGACGTATATTTTTCCGCGGCCCGGCCTGTACCTGACGCTAATCAAGTTTCTCCGGGTCTCGTTGCGAGAGAGGCAGGGAGGCTTTTTTCGTACTACACGACTCGCTCGCCCGCGGACGGCTTCGAGGCGATATCGTGCTCGGGTAATTTAACGAATTAGCCGGGGGCGATTCGTTTCGCGTGTCTGCCGAGTTTACCTACTTTTGTTTACGCGTAATTATTGTAATTTGAAAATTTACGGAGGTGTCCGAGGTAATTTAAAAAATGAAAATTCACGAGTAAAGTGCACGAGTGCACGAGGTAAAATTAATGATCGGTAGGTTACACAGACATTTTTCAGAATTTCAATTAATTCTAATTCAACCCGTTTTTTGTGCCTCAACGTTTATTCTTTTTTTCCATTAATTTTACAAATGCGTACGATATGTACTATACCATATATACGATATATACTATATATAGTATATATAGTAACATCTGTTATGGGATTACCATACAAATCGTTACACCGTTGTTATAAGTCTGCGATATTAGTAACTTGCGATACAGGTGCGGTAAAGCGAACTTTATACACACGCTGTGAAGTGCGTCGAGTGCGACGTATTTCACAGTCTGCGTATGATTTTCGCTACACCGCACTAGTATCGCATAATACTTTCTGTAGGGAATGCAGGAAAAGTGCCACTCCGTGCCTTATGATTGTGGCCGTTGTACAGACAGCGTGCGTAAAGTACGAGAAGCGTGCGGTAAAGTAGGAGAAGCGTGCGTAAAGCACACGAAGCGTGTGTTAAAGTAAAATCGGCTCGATATGCGCATGCGCCGAGTATTTATAGTACACCAGGCTGTAAAGCGCCACTTACGCCACTCTTGGCAACCACGAAAAGTAGCGCTTTTCATACATGAATCATATAAACTATAGTCTGCCGAGCTTCGTTATTTTTGGTTACGCGCGATTATTGTAATTTGAATATTCCCGGAGGCGTCCAGGGTAAAATGTTTTATGAAAAAATTTAAATAAAAATTCACGAATAAAATACACGAGTTCACGAGATAAAATTGATGCTCGGTAGATTAAACAAACATTTTTCTAAATTTCATTAATTTTTAATTAACACTATACATACATATATATCTACATATATACATAATATGTAACGACCCAGCAAACCATAAAGGGACACAGATTATAAAAAGAACGAGCGGCCGAATGTTTATTGTCACAGACAATCGCAGCAAAGTCGATCGCACATTCGTCCGTCGAACGTCCTGCTGTTCGAGCCGCTCGCCGATCGATAAATCGTCATCCTATCGGGCCTGCTATATTCGCCACAACATAATATAACCCACGATTTTTCGACTTGTCTTATTTTTATTATCATAATTTTGTACCTTTCTTTTTTTCTCCGCTGTGTCTGCCGCGATCGAGCGACCAGGTTCGCCTCCCCCGTTGCGTGCCGTGCGAGGGCGCATCGTTTCGTCTCTCCGCAGCGCGATAGAAGCCCCCCCCCCGGTCGTTTCCCCGCTCGTCGCGTTCTCACTCGCTCTCGTGCCACGCCGGCTCTGATAAATTGTATCGAAACCGTCGCGTCTATTCGCCCGTCCCCCCTCACCTCCGCGGAGGAGATTGGCGGAGAGAGCGAGCCTCGTTTTACCCCTCGATGCGTTGTGCACGAGACACGCGCGTTTCCCGTCGGGGGCCTCGCGAAGTCTTCCCGGCGCTCGCCGAACGGTTCCGAGCCTCCCGCCTTCCGCGCTCTCTGTTGTGCTTCTGCTCTCTCGCAGCCGGCTCGCGCGATTCGACTGTCTAACGAACACGCTCGGCGCACGGTAATATCGCCGCGGCCTCGGTCAGTCGGGTTCAGGAGCCTCGCACGTATACTCCTCGGTAACTCCTCGAAAGTCGGCTCTCACCGCGAACGTTCGCTCGATTTCCCTGAACAATACTTTGTTTGCCTTCGTTTTTTTATCAATGAAAATTTGCACGTAAAGGAAACATCAATTAATTAACTGGGAGTCGTGAATATAACGGAGAGTAATGCTTCAACGGAAGGCTCGTTAACTATAGCTGTACGCAGCCTGCCGACCGCTTTGCTAGGTGTTTTCTGCAACGGGGAACACGCGATTAAATTTAAATCGATTGTTTTATGATTCTTTTTTTTTTTTTTTTTTTGCTGTAAGAGACGAAGAGGCGGCTCGATAATTCCGTTAAAGGAATTCGATAACAATAGTCTGCGTGCATTTTCATTGTCTTGAATAATGATTCTATTTAGAGACGGGCTTTATAAATAATTTATGAATTTATAGAATTTATTGGTTTTAGGAATAATTGGCTGTTTGTGTGTGAAGCAGCGATAGCGCGATATAGAAGCGTTTGTAAATGGTAAACACCAACAATTACATTTTTTAAATAAGACCAATTTTAGGGAAATTAAAGATTCTCGATTTACACACAATTTTTCATATACTATTGCAATCTTTTTTGGGCAGAGTCGATACCACAAATCGATCTACAAAAACTACCAATTTTTTTCGACAATTTCTCATCATTAATATTTTTTTCTGCATAAACGAAAATAAAAAAAATCGCTATAGGAAGAAACACCTCGTAAATAGATCGTCAGTATAAAGCAAAACAAAACTCATTATATTTTAAGTAAGACCAATTTTAGGGAGAATTAAAGATTCTCGATTTACATGCAATTTTTCATATAACCCAAATTTTCGACAAATTTCTCATAATTTATTTTGTTTGGCATAATCGAAAATAACAAAAAAAACAAAAACAATCGTCAATCAGTGGCATTAATTAACGTCTGTATTCCACCCTAATCGTAAGAAGAGAAGCCGGTTCGAGGTGGGGTTCGGTGAATTCGTCGTGCTATTACATCGTCGCCGCAAGAACGGAAAACACGCGAGAGAGCGAGGGGCTGCGTAGGATCCCATCCCCCGCCCCGCGAGGCCGCAACCACGAAGTCGACGAAGAGCGCGAGCCGCCGTACAGCACAGTAAAGTACAGGAAGAAACACCCCGTAAATAGATATTCAAAATAAACATAAAACAATAATAATAATAAGTTTTTAATTCCAACAATCTACTTTAATTTCCCGATAAAAGTCCATCAATTTGTCTCCGCAATTTACATTAAATTTAATGTACCAGTTTTTGCATAAAAACTTCGAGTCTGGTACATTAAATTTACATTTTTTTAAAGTGCGCTGTAAAGGAAAAAGCAGCTCGTAAACGGATCTTCAAGATAAAGTGAAAAAATAAAAAATAAAATACAAATAAAATCTTCGTCAATCAGTGTCATTAATTAACGCCTGTATTCCAGTCCAATAGCAAGAAGAGAAGTCGGTTCGAGGTGGTGTCTGGTGAATCCATCGCGCAATTACATCGTCGCCGCGAGAGCGGAAAACACGCGAGTGAGCGAGAAGCGCTCCGTACGATTCTCATCTACCTCCCCGCGAGGCCGCAACCGCGAAGTTGACAGAGAACGCGATCCGGCGCGTACAGTACAGCACCGTAAATGAAAAACACCCCGTAAATAGATCTTCAAAATAAAGTTAAAAAAAAGAACAAAAAAATTAAATAAAAAAACAAATAAACAAGAATAACCGCTGGATTCGTCATGCCATTATAGTACGGTACAGTAGAGGAAGAACATCTCGCGAACAGACCTTCAACACAAACTTAATAAAAATAAATTTAAAAAAATAAATAAATATATAAAAAATAAATAAAAACATCAAAATACATGGAAATAAACCCTTCAATCAGTGGCATTAATTAACGCCTGTATTCCACCCTAATCGTGATAAAGGGGAGCGGGTTCGGTGTGGGGTGCGGTGAGTGCCTGGTGCAATTACATCGTCTCCGTGAGAACCGAAAATAAGGGAGAAAGGGAGCGCGAGAGTCTCTCCTCATCCCCCACCGCGCGAGGTTGCAACTCGCGAAGTCGACGTGGAGCGCCGCGATCCGGCGTACGGTGCGAGCGCGCCGGAGTCAAGGGGGTGGATCTCTTTTCGAGCCCGAGCGAGAAGGAAAAGTTTAACGGTCGGCTCCGCCGGAGAAAGAGAGCGAGCGCGCGCGCGCGCGCTCCACGGTAAGGGAAACAGAGAAACAGACACGGGGCGAAAGCGAGGGAGCGCGTCGTCGAGTTTCTCGGTAACGGAAGGGAGACAGAAAATCCGGTTGCCTGGCGACCGGCCAGCCATCTAGTTCGATCCCAGCCGGCCGACGAGCAGCAGCAGCAGCGGCGGCGGCAGCATCAGCCACAGCCACCCTCGCGCCCAAGGAGCAAGAGGAACGCACACAGTCGTTCCGTTGCGACACGAGAGAGAGTGCATTCGTCGATTCGACGCGCGCGCGTTCCCGTCTCGGCCGTGTTCTCCCTCTCGCTCCACCGACACAGCCGGATAGCGATTGACAGTCCGACGAAAAGCCCCGGCGGAATATCGGCATCGAGCGTCGCCGGATGAGGACCTCGAGTTCGACGCGTGAAAAAGATTTTCTGTGACGAAAAAGAAATATCGAACATCGAGAAAAGGGCTTAAAGGCCGACAAGTGGAAAAGATAAGTTTAATACAGAGGAAAAAATAAAAATTATCGTGTTTTCAGCGACAGAAAAATTTGCGGGAGTTTCGTGCGCGGAGTAAATAAAAAAAACGTGTTTGAGCGGAGAATATTTAACGGTCGGGCGAGAGTCGGACCTTGAGGCGATCTATAGGGCAGGAGGAAAGGGCGAAGAACCGAGGAGGAAGATAAAGATACGACAACGTGGGAAATAAGAAGGACGAGGGAAAAGTAAGGAGGGAAGGAAAAAATAAGAAAAAGTAATAAGAGGACGGTAAGAAGGGGGTGTGCATGCGCTCTGCCGGACCGAGTCGCGTCGGGGAAGGACGAGAGCGGGTTTCGGTGAGAAGCTGTGCGAGCGGAGACCGAGGAATTTCTTCGTCGAGAATGGACAGGGAAGGAGAATGAGATTCGCGCGGAAAGAGGCTTAGCGCGTACTCTCTCTCTCTGCCCGTCGGAAGGAGGTGAACAAGAGAAGCGGGGAAGGAGGGGGAAGAGAAAAAGATAAAGGCAGAGAAAACCGGCCGGCACGAGCGCGCATCGATATCTCGTCTTTACTGTTGATCGAGCGGCGCATCAGGCGCGCACACAGAGGAGGCTCCCGGCTACGTCAAACCCACGTCTCTCTCGCGCGAATTCTCCACGAGCTCTCGTCGTCCTCCGCTAAAATAAAAAAATATTTTAAAATATTTTTAATGTTTTTAAAAAATTTCGTTGTAAAAAAAAAAATAATTTTTTTTATTGAAGAATGACTGCCGATGAGAATGATCGTCGAGAGCCGATGCTCGTCGATGGGATTGAAACGGCAAAGCACAGCTGCAGTATCGTGCCAGTCGGCAGCGTTAACGTCGCAGAACTCGGCCGCCCCGTTCCCGCTGCGTTCCCCGAAGCCGGCGCGTATTGAGTTTTGCGCTCTCGCGCTTACGCTTCACCTCGTCGAAACGCGCCACCGCTCGCCGTTACCTCATCTCGCCGCGTACGTGACGCGACCTTCGAGACCGTTGACCGCGACGGCCGAGAGGAGAGAACGATAATAATAATAACAGTAACGAACGATAATAACGAGAAAAAGAGAGGAAGATAAGGAATCGTGGAAGCGAAGGGACGAATAAAGAGGAAAGGCCACAACGCTCAAACATGTTTCAGTGCATTATACAACAGAGGAACGGATGGATTCATCCTTCCAGTCCCGACACCAAGGACGTGTTTCCAGGTATTTGAGAATTTCTTTTTACACGGGCGAAATTTTCCATGAACAATCGCATAGTTCGATCTCCGAATGCGAAACTCGCCTTACGACGGCGATAAAAAAATAATGATCAAAAAAATTGTTCCAAGTATGTTTTTTTTTATTTTAAATTTATAATTTTACTCGACCAATAACTGCAAGACATTTTAGCGAATTTTTCGTCTTCCACATAAAATCATCAAAATAGTTTTACAGAAAAAATAGATTTTTCGTTTTGGTTCTGTGGCAGAGTTTCGAAGTATCTTTTTTGTCGTCCGCATTATCATAGAAACAATTTCCCACCAGCAAACACATGTTTCAATCCGCGTAAGCGAGACACGCTTTACAACGGCGCTCAAAAAAAAACAACTAACAAAATACGTAGTACGCGGCTCGTCGCTCGGGCTGAGGGAGCGAAAAATAAAAATAAACGGGAAACGCGGCAGTCGGCTCCGTCGGCATCGCGACACGATACCCGCGACATTGGAACATTCACGCATCGCAACTGTGCGTACAACATTGAGCATAAACCGGCGAGCGAAAAGCGGGCGCGTGTACGTACCGCGAGTGAAACTCTCCGCGCGCTCTCGATGCACGGTAAACGCCGGAAGCGTTGAATTGACGCTTCCGATGTGTGACGCGCGTGGGTGTACACACTGTGCTCCGCTATGCTCTCATCTACTCCGCCACTCGTACTTACTTCTCCTTGTGTTCTGCGGCCCACCTACGGCACATAACTTCGAATCAGCACACCCATAGTCTATATACATATTTATATATATATATAAGCAAATCATAGCAGACGCACACGCACCCACGCACACATGCGTTACGACTGTGGTAATAAAAAAATAGTTCTAAGCATTTTTTTTTTATTAATTCGACCAAAACTCGAAGATAGTCTAGCGATTTTTTCGGCGTTCACATAAATTCGATAAATTAGATCATTTTAGAAGAAAGCTATCTAATTTAGAATTTTAGAGAAAAAATTATATAATTTTAAGTGAAAAATGTTTTCGCACAGTTCTGTGGCTGCTTTTCGATGTATCTTTCTTGTCGTTCGCATTATCCAATATATATATATATATATATAAGCGGTGTAGCGAGTCAGCGCACACCTCTCCGCACCGGAGCGAATCGCGTGCGCGCGTTCGGCCCTATTATATTCCACAACACTTTCGCACCTTCTTATTCATTATACAATTTTCTACTGGTTTTATACTAGCGGCACTCGGGGGCCGACGAAGACACACGCAAAGCCGATAAATTATTCGCGTTGCGCGTATAAATAGAACCGGGGAGATTGTCACGTTGACGTAACGGGGCGTCGGGTGGAAAATCGAGTTTCTAAATTCGTTTGACCCTACTGTACACCACGGAACTGGGTATATCTCCGTGATAATGTTTGTACTTTCGAAAGCTGTTTGTTTATGTGTTTTTTGTTTGGTGTGGGTTTTTTTGGGGTATCGCGGAGACGATCGCACACGGAATTATTGGCGGAACGAAAATGCATTGTTGAATCGAAATCTACGTGTTTATGCAGGCGCCACGGATATCGAAAATAGCACGTCCGAATGTCACTCAGCGAGAAACAAAGCGTGGGCGTGCCGCGTCCGAAATTCAAAAATACAAATTTTACCAAATTTCATCGAATTTCATCAAATTTCATCACACTTCATCAAACTTCATCAAATGTCATCAAACTTCATCAAATGTCATCAAACTTCATCAAATGTCATCAAATGCCATCAAATTTCATCAATTTTCATCAATTTTCATCAAATTTCATCAAATTTCATCAAATTTCATCAAATTTCATCAAATTTCATCAAATTTCATCAAATTTCATCAAACTCCATCAAATTTCATCAAATTTCATCAAACTTCATCAAATTTCATCAAATTTTACCACGTTGTACACTACGTGGATATCTCCGAGCTAATGTTTGTATTGTCGAAAGTTATTTGTCCGTTTGTTTATTTGTTTTTTTTTATGTTGTGTATCGCGGAGGCGGTCGCATAGGGAATTGAGGGAACGAAAATATATTGTTACATCGAAATCTCCGTGTTTATGGAGGCGCGATGGATATCGAAAATAGCACGTCTGGTCTCACTGAGCGTGGGGCGGCGTCGATATTCAAAAAACCCAAATTTCACCAAATTTGCCGCTCGGACTACCTTAAGGGCCGAGCTAATGTTTGTATTTTCGAAAGTTCTTCGTTTGTTTATTTGATTGAGGGAATGAAAATATATTGTTAAATCGAAGTGTACGTGATCGCGGAGGCGCGACGGATATCGAAAATAGCACGTCCGGTGTCATTCAGCGAGGAGCGACGCGTGGGCGCGTACGTCCGAAATTCAAATACGTACGAGTGTACACACGTACGCAGTACATTGTGGCTACACCGTATATATTTATGATGCACACAGTGTACAATCATTGTGGTGTAAGCTCGAGTGACAGCCCGCCAACGCCCGCGGTCTATGGTTGGTTCTCTTTATTCTACTCTATCGGATTATTGCCGCGGTGAACTTGGCCCCCGACTCGATTAATCGAGTACCGGGAGCGGTGAAGCTCTGAAACACCACCTCGCCCTTTTCTCTCCCTCGTCGGAGCCCTGAGGTGGATGCTTCTCCACCGTTTCCTTCGGGCAACATTCAGCCGGTAAGACGAATGAAGTTTCACCGTGGCGAGATGCCTGTCTTAAGGTAGTACTAGCACATTGACTGACGCAATTTTTATCTTTCTTTCGCTGAGGTAGTAAACAAAACATCTCGACTCAAAGGAGGTCCATTTTGCCCTGCGCTCCTCTATATACGGGCATTGCGTGGTTTAATATCCTTGCAAGAGCTCGAGGGATCGAGGAGGACGAGAGCGGGGCAAAATGGGTCGGACATTTTTTTTTTGAAAAAAATTGTCAAATCGAATGTGATCCATTTTGCGCCGCACTCGGAAGGACCACCAACATTTCCTCGTGAACTGCTGCGAAGAGCCGTCCGCTGGGCTCTCGTTGATTAATGAATTGTTTCAGCCCGCCCGATCGTTCAATCTCTCGCTCTCTATTAATCAATTAACGAGTCCCGGTTAAACTCGCTCTGACTATAGTCGAGGAGAGAGGATGATACAGGACGCGAACAGGGCAAAACGGACCAGCTTTAATTTTTTTTTTCTTGCGACAGAAAAAACTTATCTAAAATGGCGTGGTCCATTTTGCCCCGCTCTCCCCCCGTGTTGATAGAATGCGTGCCTAAATATCCTGGAAACATACATTTTTCACGCAGACTGTACACATATATGTGTACAGTCTACTTCAACATTTTGAACGGGTTTGTGGAATGCCCAGCAGTGTTGAGGGAATTTGTTAGGAGGGTCCACGTCAGGCATACGAGGAATAACGAACTTTTCGTCGTCCCAACTCACCGAACAAATTACGGGCACTTCAGTTTAGTACCTAGGCTACTTCGCTATGCGAATGAATTCTAAGAACTAAGCGAAGTCTTCGACATCCCGCGGAGGATTTTCCGGCAATCCCTTCTCCGGACTAGATTTTGACAAAATTTTCTCAGGTGCTAAGATTGTCTCTCTTTAGATTTCTCTCTTTACGTTAACCACTATCGCGCGCATATATATGAAATGTTAAACCTTCATGAATAATTAAACTATCTTGTTACTATAATTGTTAACACATTTGTGGAATTTCTATCTACTGTAAAAAGGGCTCGTCCCGTATATGTTAATAAATAAATAAATAAATAAATAAATAAATATATATTTTGCGTGTTTCCGAGTACCGAGAAATTCTTCTCCGCCAATGAGAGAAGCCTCGATCTGAGGCTTGATCGTGAGAATACTCGCGGTTTCCCAGGACGAATTTTTTTTTTTTTTCGTGGGACGTAAAAAAAATGATCTAAAATAGACTAGTCCATTTTGCCCCGCTCTACCTCGTATTGGTAGAGTGCGTGCCTGAATATCCTTGAAACATACATTTTCACGTAGACTGTACATATTTTGCGTGTTTCCGAGTGCCGAGAAATTCTTCTCCCTCAATAAGCGAAGCATCGATCCAAGGTTCGATCGTGAGACTCGTAGAAAAAAATTTTTATCTAAAATGGAGTAGTCCATTTTGCCCCGCTCTCCCTCGTATCGATAGAGTGCGTGCCTGAATATCCTTGAAACATAAATTTTCACGTAGACTGTACACATACATATTTTGCGTGTTTCCGAGTACCGAGAAATTCTTCTCCCTCAATGAGAGAAGCCTCGATCGTGAGAATACTCGCGCTCGCTTCTCGGAACGACCACCAAAGTTTTCGCGCGAGCCGCCGCAAAGAGGAGGCCCCGCTGGTCTCTCGTCGATTAATTAATTGTTTCAACCCGCCCGATCGTTCAATCTCTCGTTCTCGATTAATCGATTAACGCGTCCCGGTTAATTCCCTCTGTTACGATAGTCGAGGAGCGACTATCGTAACAGCGGAGTCGAAAACAACCGGCTGCGGATCGTGAGAAGCCTCGAACGTTTTTACCGCGCATGCGCGCCCAACGCGAACGAATTTGTCCCTATTACAATCCTCGTTTTCTCATTCTCCGACTCTCTGACCACCGATACATCAACGGCTACGGCTCGATCGTGAGAATTATTTAACTTCGGCTGGCGAGGGACCGCGATGCAGTGGATCCATTACGATTCACAGTCATTTCGTAGTCATTAGAAAATCGCGCTGGGGAGAGGATGTGCGAATAACGTGCGAATTGCCGGTCGGCCGTGAACACGTCGATGAGGCTCAAAGCTCGGTCACGAGAAGCCGTTGAGATTTAAAAAAAAAATTTTTTTTTATGTTCGTTTGTTACGCACTGAAGGTCAAAGTGATCGGACGAAGGGCAAAGCCAAATATAATCGAGCTGGCGAGCGGGGAAAAACAGAACACTTTTCACGATTCTCGTGAGACACAAAAGAATCTCTGATCATACAATGGACAAGTGTCCGTTTTACCCCACTCGACTCTCACATGAGATTTTATCCAGCTTGTGCTACGGGTTTATTTCTCAATGTTTTTCTCTACGTTTTGTTACGCACTAAAGGTCAAAGTGATCAGGCGAAGGACAAAGCCAAATATAATCGAAATAGGAGCAAACGAGGCAAAATGGACCAGTTTTGACGATTCTCCATACAAAGAAAGTCAGACACAAAAAGAAGTCTCGGCACGTGCAATGGACATTTGATAATTTTACCACCCACCCTCCCCCCCCCCAAGTTTTTATCGAGCAAAAAGTTATTAACAAATGATTCCAAAAATTGTTTAAAAATAAATCAGACGACTTCTTATTTTCTCATTTTAAATGAATTCTTTGATTTTTCAGAATTCACATGAATTTTTTCAGATTTGTATACCATTAGGAAGTGTTCGAATTCTCACTGAATCTCACTTTTGACTGGGAATGTATGTGTGAAGCATCCTTAAAATTTATTTTATTGCACTCGGTGCGTAAAATACGGTTTCGCGTGCGCACAACCTCATTTTCACACCTTGTGAAATAAAATTTCGTACGATACTCGTGCATAAAACGTTTTCTGAACTCGTGTGATTGCAACACTCGCCTTCGGCTCCACAGATAAAGTTTTTTTTACGTTCATTTATTGCGCACTCAATTATGTTTGGCCGTGATCAAGGCCAAACATAATCCGATTAGGGGGAGAGCGGGGCAAGACAGACCACTTTTGACGATTTTGACTCTTGGAGCCCAAAGAGTCTCTTCGTACGACGGACCATCTTGCCCCATTCGTCCCCACACGAGTTTTTATCAAGCCTGTGCTACGGTTTTTTTTTTCATAGCGGAAAAAGAAACGTCACCGTTATGCAATTAACTCTCGCGCTGTATGGACACTCGATAGATGCGATAGTGTCGGGCAATTGCTCTCCGGCGCCAATGACCCTCGTCAATGAAACGCGTACGATCTTTACGTCCTCGGGCGGCTTTAAGCATCGTTCGCTATTAACCCCGTCGGGTTCTCGCGTGTTGTTCTCTTTCATGTATAAAACGTGATGAGCTCGCGAACGCCCGGAGACGACGCACGCTTCTGCCACACTTCCTCCTCAGCCTTCTCCGTCTTATTTTAGCATATACACATACATACATATATACATACATGTACCTACTGCTAAAATCAGAAGGGCTTCTCTCAATCCGTTTTACATGCCAAATGCTGTGAGTTACGCCCTTCTGCTTCTCAGCTGTCGATATGCATATTTATGTACATGCATATGTATCTATATGTATGTGTATGTATGTATACACACATTCCTCTTCGGCCTTTCTTCGCCTTCGCGCCGAGGCTTGGCACAAAGATTTAACTGTACGTGCAAGTGCCGCCCGCGCTTGATTACCCTTTGACACCAACGAACCGGTCGCTCGTCTTGCTCACTTTTCCCAACGAGATAAGCACTTTGTCCGGCGGCAATTTGCTTTTCCATCTCCATCTCCCTCTCGTTCGCGGCTGAGGGCGTCCGTCGCGCATCTCGCATGAATTAACAGGAATAAGAAAAAAAAAACCGACGAGAAAAAATTGTAAATGAGCTTGATGAAAAATCCGACGGCTCGTACAGCTTTCTCGGGTTTCCCGAGCCGCGAGACACGTCCCTGTCTCTCGTCAAATTTTTTTTTTCGGCTTCCTCGAGACTCGGCGAGCCCGCTGGAATGCCGCAGAGATACGTCGAGGGAAACTCGGGTTTTTTTTTTTTTTTTTTTTTTTTTAATCGATGTCTTAAGCATCTCCTCGAGAGCGCCGAACCCGATACAAAGCGGCGATGTGCATTACACGTGTTTAGAAAGCAGTGCTCGATCGATTTTTTAACGTGCGAGAGCTGTACAGTAGAACCTCGCTTATCGGTCCTTCGGTCAACCGAACCTCCGCGTTAAGGTAGTCCTTGCAAATAGTGTCCACTTCGTATAAGTTTCAGGGAAATGAGAGGGAATTGCAAACACTTTTGGATGGTCTAAAAATCTGCAAAAATAAATCATGGGCTGAAAAGATTAATTTTGCATAACAATAATTCCAAAATGTTATTAACAATCAGATGAAAAATTAAAGTGTTTAACAAATCTCCTGGAACCCTAACTTTTTTGAATACACTTTGAATTGTTTTTTATATGGGAACAATGTGTTTGAAGTTTTTTGTATTTGAATGTTTGAATTTTGTAGAAAGTCACAAAATTCAAAGAGAATTACAAAAACTGAACAAATTATACGTATTCTGAAAAATGAACGAATCATTTTCATGAAAAAAGTCAATGGTTTATGTTTATATGAAGCTGATCATAATTAACTAGATTATAATTATATTTTTTTAAATGACTAAAGTAACTAATAAAATTAACATTTATATGAAGCGGTGTCTTATTTTAAAAAATATATAATAGTAGTACAAGTTTGAATTGAGTGCGTTGTCCGTCTTATCCGAGATTTCACTTATACGACGTACGCTTCTCACATTACCTCGTACAAACGCGATTCCACAGTACAACCGTACGAAATATCGTGAGCGGCTCGAGTGTAAAACAATCACGTGTATACACGGGAACGACCGAGCGTATGTAGAGTACTCGAGGCGACGATAACACAATCACCGGAACGTTTACATCCTGATGGTCGGACTGCCGTGTGTATCGCCGGCTTACGAACGACTCTGCTCGAGCGGCTGCGCGCGCACGCTCCCGCATTACCGAGAAACGCTCGTCCGTCGCCCAACAGGGAAGCGCCATTACCCGCTATATTTTTGTTTTGTTTAATTTTACATTGAAATAACAATAATACTAACAATAACGATAACAGTAACGCTAAAGCGACAGCGACGATACGAGGTTGTACACCAATCGCAATACCCCACTGACCTCGCTGACCACTTCCTGTTTGCAGATAATGCTCGAATTTTCTTTTCCTTTTTCTTACTCACTGGTGCGTTTCTTCCCCGTCGGTTAAGGAGGGAGTCTCGCTGCGCGCTGACTTCGCATAAGTTCGACAACAATAAGAGAAAATTGCAAGTACTTCTTGATGGTGTAAAAATCTGAAAA
>JAPYZD010004322.1:0-11460 GCA_030522725.1 Ichneumoninae sp. B BG-2022a
TGTTTTCAAAAGTTCATTTAAAACTGCAACTTTTATGTCTCAAACGTTTTTTAGTATGACTAACAGTTTTTAAGATATAGGGGTTTTTTAAAAAGTTCACTTTTTCCATATCTCAAAAAAATATGATCTAAAAATTCTGAAAAAAATTACAAAAACCTGTTGTAAATAATCATGAATTATGGTGCAATTACAACTTTTTTGGAGAAGGTCGGGTTTTTGACCGTTCGAAACCGTATGGAATACCTCATATGTATATCCATCAAATATCTAGCATTAAGTAATTATTTTTTTATCTTCAGACACGTTCTTACAAAGATGTTTTGCGAGGCCCTGTGGAAACCGACGAACAGCGAATTCATCCGCGTTCGTGCCAAAGACTTGTATTCTATGCGGAACAATTTGGTAGATGGATTGCGATTGAAGGCTTGCGTAATGAAAAACGGTAGCCGAGCATTGGCTCACATACCTGCAAGCAGTGGAACGAGTTAAGACTACGACGGTGACGAGCCCTATTTCATCGTACCGAACAGCGTTCTCTTTCTCAAAGGACCCACCCTAAATTGGTCTTGTCACATGAGTCGCTCAACGGGTATCACTTACTTTTTCAATTGCAAAGACAACAGACGATTCTTCGACCAGGATAAACCACCCGACGTCAGTGCAGCTTTCCCAGAGTCCTTCGAGAATCGTGTACTCTGGCAGTGGCCACCGAATCCTGCGCTGACGCTAGAAGATCTTCGTACCCTCATTGGAAGGCAATGCGAGCATCCCAATGGCCATTAACGAAGCGCTGCGAAGTGCTGAATCAAACGAAAGGAACCTTATCATCACAGCCGGATATGATTATTTTCGACCCCAGTAAAAAACAAAATATCCCGACCAGCAGCCATATGACAGGATTGAAGTAATGCGAAGTTTATGTAGATACAACGGTATTCGTGTCTATAAAGTTTGCGACTCGCGTTGGCTATACTATGGGATTGTTAGTTATTTTTCTTTTTTTTTTTCTTTTCATGTTTGTCGAAAATGGCGCCACTCGAAAGGTGAGAGGATTTCGTTTTTTTTCCATAAAACAAAGTTTCACTTCTTGTGTCGTGTCAAAGTTCATGCCTTGTTTTACCTTTGTTCGCTTCCAATCCCCAATTTTGAAGACTTTCATAGAATTTATTGAAAATGTTGTAACAGTTATAATGTTTGAATGTTATAACATGTTGTTCCCAATACATTCTTTTCAAATTTGCGTATGGACTGGCTTGCAGTGTTTTATTTCTATCGGCATATTTATATGAAAACAGTAAAAAGTTTTTTCGGTTAAAAAGTACGTTAACTACAATCATCGGTCAGGTGTGTCGAACTCGAAAAAGAAGAAATGCAAAATGAGCGTTTTTGCCAGAGTGAAAAGTTCGTTCGTTTTTTTTTTCAGTGAGTTTGCTATTTCGTCGGATCGTCTCGGATTCGACCGACAATCGAGGATGTTTAGTAGTATAGAGTATACCGCCATCCAATATCGGATATGTTACACATATATTTATGTAACGAAACAATCGAGGCGATTGCCGACGATGGATAAGAACGAATTAAATTTCGTAAAACAACTTGTTTGTATTAAAAGTTTATGAAGGGGGATTGTAACAAAGTCGAAATATATTTTCAAAGATCATCGATATATCACTAACTCGTAGATCTTGTTTTTAGTTAGAAGGATTAGATGTTTGTTCGTCGCTACCGCACCCATTATGGGTGAAGCTTCCGGTCCCAAGTCGACTATGCGTTGCTTGGCAACTGGCTCCGAAGCTTCCGGCTTTTCGTAGAGAAACGCATGTCTCGTGTGCTCCACGATTGCAACGTACGATCCATCTACAGTTTTTTATCAAAATTATTCGTATGTGCTCTTAGTTATTTTAGAGCAGAGAAAAAAATAACTATACTTACTCGGCGGCGAAACGCAAAACTTTTTGTTAGTTTTGCTAGCCTCCACGTAACCGAAGCCCGGAAATGTACCGATGTGCCGTATTCCCCACTGACCCGATTCCTCCTCCTCGGGAATCCAGACGACACCGTGATGATCGTGTCTCAGACATAAAGCTTGTCCTGATTTCAATTTGTGAGTGAACAGAACGTGATTGCTCGAGCCCAGCATCACCAGATGCGTCGTCGAGTGGTCACCGAGATTTATTCTCTGAAGAAAATTATCGCGTCCCAGCAAGTCACATTCTTCCAATTGCTCAGCGTTGAAACCCACCACCGGCTGATCCTCGCCCGCGCGGCTTTGCGGCTCGGTGGTGCACAAGTGCGAAAGCCTGAAATACAAATCCTTATGAAAAATTATTTTTTAAACCTTAGCATAGTATATTTTTTGCAGCTTCATCGTACTTCACCTGTTGTGAATTTCAGCCGCTAGAGCTTCGTTGGGAAGACACTCTCCGCCCGTATCGCCCTTTATCAATTCGCTCCACATTAGCCCACCCTCGAATTTACCGAGTTCCAACTGCACCGTGTCCTTCTCACGCTTCCACGTCGTCAAATCGGGATCCAATCGATGCTGCGAATCGCCCTGTATGAGAACTTCGTCTTTTATCGATATCGAGATGTTACTCGAGGTGACGTTAATTTTCGCTCGAACGTCACCATATCGCTCCGGTATTTTGACCCAGACGGTCAACGAGTCTTCGTCCTGCGACCAGCAGTACTTTGGAATCTTTATCTCTGGATCCGAATTTTCGGCGTTTTTCTCGGTCACGGGCTTCAAAGAATCGTACTCGAAAGTCGCCGTGTCCTGGCTTATCGTGTGAAAGTAGTTTCCGCTCGGTTCTATATGTACGTATTCTATAGGACCCTTTGCATTCAAAATTTGTTTTCTGCAGAGCTCCAATCCATTATCTTTTGATCCGTTTTCCGGATTATGTGTGTAATACAAGAATACCAGCTGAGAACATTTTTTTCCATTAACTTCAACGATGCCACACATCGCTACAATTATGGTAGATTTTTCTTCTATGTATCTAGCGTCCAGTATTACTCCAGGATCGACTTCGGCAGTTTTCAAAGATTGCTCCGAAAGGTTTTCTGTAAAAATTTCCAGGCTCTTGCCTCCGTTCGACAAAACCACAATTTTTGCTGACGCAAATGCTATAGACGGATTGTAAATGGACTGTTCGACCTCCGGTACGGACAGTGCATGAATCCGATTGAGGCTCCCATCTCTGGTCAATCGCCAAACGTCTCTCCTCTCGTCAACGAACCAACTGGACGAGTCGAACGGATTTTTGAACAAATGATTGTGAAACGCGAAGAGTCTCGCCTCCAGCCAGGAGTCCTGACTGCTTCCCGGTTCCTGACGATAGACATCTGGGCAAAACAATAATTCGGGTTTTCAACACTGGGTAAGCGTAAACTCGATTAGGTTAAAAAATAATTTATCTGCGGAGTTACCTTTCACCAAGCTCTTCTCAAGATTAACAGCGACCAAATCCGACGAGTATTGATATTTCTCAAAGTTCTGATCGATCAAGTTTTTGTCCGGACGGAGTTCGATCACTTTCGGCATTGTTTTGATTTTATATGTTCGCATGCACCGTATTGCAAGTAAAATGTCGATAAGGTTGGCTCCTTCTTCGTCTTTCTATGGATGTGTTGCGGCCTTATCGTCGGTAACAGTGAACAGAGGTTTGACCCGGACAACATGTGTCGCTGCGTTGCAGGGTTTTTTAAAAATCGTTTATTTATTAATCGAATGAATTCCGAGGTACGCGACTTTGGCAGCTTCCCTTCGGCCCACGGTAAAAAAAATGGTAAATTTAATATACCGAATTGGACATTTTTATGCAAAAACTGGTACATTAAATTTAATGTACACAATTGTGATGAAAAATTAATATACTTTCTCAATAAAAAATTAAAGTAAATTATAAAAATTAAAGGACTTTCATAGTAAAATTAAGGAGAATTATTAAAAATAAAGTGTTCCTAATGTTTGTAATACAATGAACATTAATTTTTCATCACAATTGTACAGGAAATTTAATATACCGGTTTTTGCATAGAAACTTCCCGTTCGGTACATTAAATTTCGTACGATATTTTTTTACAGCGGACGGTGCAGTGAAACTGTGTTAAGGGGAAGTGAAATATCGCAGTCGATAATGAAAACTGTAATGAACTTTTCTCAAGGGTGCTCATTTTTTTGAGGAAAAAGCAAATTCGAGCCGGACGCGCACGGTAATTTCCCATCTGGCTCGAGTTCATTTTTTTCAATTGAATAAAGTTAATTTGAAAATTGCAACTAGCTCTCTCGCACGCACAGCTGTTTCACTTCCCCTTAAGAAGAAGAGGAATCGAATGAATTCACAGCATTTTCGCTGCAAATAAAGTTGAATGGATCTTATTACACCGAAATCACTTAGTAATTTGTGCACTCGGTGTATACATTGGAACAATCGGCTGTATAGGTTCGGAATGAATCAGTATCATATTTGAAAAAAAAGTCAACTACGAACTGAGCACACCTGGTGGTCGCAGAGCCAACGACGAAAAGCCGGTTCGACGACAAAGCCCACCCCACCAGTTGAGTTTTCAGGCATGTGTATAAAACGTATAAAACCGTGCTCTGAGCTCAGATTCTCGCGTCAAACGTGCCTCGGCTTGACTAGATCTACACACACACACACACACACACTCGTATGTTCCTCGGCGTAGACACAAAAAACAACAAACGTTTGAATCACTCCCGTTGCCGCCTTTAATATAACCTCTGTTCACTGAGTAACCGCCAAATTCGCAGTGCTGTTTTAACATTAACGAATATGAAACCGTACGGGCGGATAACCTCAAAGTCTGATAACCACAGCCGTACATTTCTGAAACGGTTATGAAAAGTTTCGAATCACTATACGAAACGAAGTTCCGGCGAAATGTCGCTCTTTCGTCGAAATGACGGGCCGCTTACTTTCGTTCTTTTGCGCGTCTTCCATGAGGAGTTGGAGCCACTGAAAAAAATTATCTCGGTAATGATTAACTCGCACGTAACCTTTTCGAACCTCCTTTGTACACCGGGCTCGTTCGATTAAGTTTCGCTATTTTTCTGTTTTTGGTCTTTTAGGAAAATGGTGGAGCAGTTTGTTTCAATGACAAGAAAATGCCGATTATATTTACTCAATCGTGTAATTACTCAAAACTCATTTGGCCGGAGAAGAATAAGACGTTGATATACGACATAAAGTTCATCAAAGAATGTGTGCGTCAACGTAAAATCGTCGACCCAGAGCCATATAGGTTTGTACCAAACGTTTCTGAGATTAAAAAAAAAAAAAAAATGAACACATTGTTTAAAAATCATAAAGACCTTAAATTGGGATACATTTTACAACAAATGTTGTACTTTTCAGACTGAGCGAGATGCCTCGCTACTCCGAATGCCTGATGACCCACTTCCTTTACGGAGGTTGCGACTGTCTTGGGTAGGTAGATATAATATCTCTGAATAGCGACATTTTTTTAAGCTCAAACCAGAAATATCGTATTCACTACTCATAGCGATAGATCCGAGACTTGCATGGCAGAACTTTTGATTATCGGAATAGATTCTGATCGAGCCTAGCTCGGATTATCGATTATTTATTGATAAAAAATTTTTTTATTTATCATATATTTATTTAACGAGGACATGCATACGCTGGACTTGCAAATCACGCACCCATCCAGCGAACAGAAGTGACACAAAAAAGAACAGAAGACTATGATAGAGCATCATATACAGATTATTTGGATACTGGAAATTTGAAGACAAAACATACTTACGAAAAACATCAAAAGGATCTTGCTTAGAAAAAAATCTCAAATTGTTCTTGTCCGCCATTATATAAGAACATAATACATAAGAAGCATAATGCCTCTGCTTAGACAAGGAATTATTGTCCATCGAAGCTACAACGCACTTGACTACAATACTATTATTTGATCACTGATAATGTTTCACATGCACGCATAGAAATATCTATATGCATTGTCAATAACTGATGAATGCTCCATGACAGACCGACATGCAAGCTGTGTAACATATCAATGTGCAATAGAAACTTGATCGTGCTTGCGGCAAAGTAGCGCCTGACAATGAAATGCCATCAAAATTGTGTGTGGTGGTTCGGACAATATAAATTTCGATAAAGCAAGTTGCAGTTCGATTATGAGGGTTTTTGTAATAGAGATTCGGTTAATTGAGGTTCTTTATTATTACCAATTCCTTCATAAAAAAATATATATTTTAAAGATTCCAATGCACTGAGCATAATTTTTGGAGGGAAACATTAAGGGTCAATTTGGAACGATTTTACACACAATATCAGTACTACAGCCGTATCGGAATTTCCGATGCTGTAAATGTAGATGAATCTTGTAATCTGCTAATTTACAACACCGACGGGTGTTCGACAATTTGGTGCAAAAAAAAAAACATATTTTTTGAAAATGGATTTTCATTTTCAGTCCTGGGACCGCTTCCGCTGTGGCAGTTCCGGCACCGACAGTGAAGAATCGGCAGACAGTGGTTCAAACTCAATCGCAGACGAGTTCCGTTCCCGACGAAGATTTTCTCACAGCGACCAGCGATTTGTCCGAGCGCGGAGCAGGCATTGCCAATCCCACCGACAACACCGAGGATCCCCTTGCCTCCTCGAGTCTTAATCGATCGGTAAAGCGCGAACGTAGTTCTTCGGGTGATCGAATGTCCGTTAATTGTACGACCACAGTCAATGTTGAGATAAACGTTTTATCGCCGACTCAGAGCTCCGGTGGATCCAGTCGTTCGACGATCGACGAGTCTCAGGCTACCGTTACTCAACCGGCCACGATACGCCGTTCGCTGGAGTTATCGAGCGGTGACGACAGGCTGACGGAACCTATCGAAGAGAATGAAAAACGTCCCTGCTCCCTCGAGTACCACACGCAGGTCGAGCCGAAGTTACGGATAGTCGCACAGCAAAAAAAAGATATGGAGGCATCCTTGGGTTTAGGATCGAAAAAACGTCAGCAGAGAACCCCGACGACTCTGACCGATGGCCGTGACACGACCAACGTCGTCCCGGCGCCCGAAAATACATCGGCGATTCCCGAAGAAGTCAGGAGATCAGCTCCGTCCTGCGAAAACGAAGGTATTGACGGTGAGGTCATCAAGAACAAACCGGAATCCTCACCCCCGAGCCCGGCAAAATCGGATGCGTCCACAATAATGGCACGAACTTCCGCGGACCTCTTGACTTCGTCCTCGCGAAAGCGATCGCATTCAGAAACGGCCGCGATCGAAACGCCTCCGGAATCCAATTGGATCACGACGGACGACTGGCAAGAACCGGACGACGTCAATCATCCTGTCTCAAAGTACATGCGATGCGACGACGGGGACCGAAGGTTGCTCAAAGAAAACCAACAGTCGAGCCCTCCTCGTTCGGATAAACCCGCGAGCTGTTCGACGCCTAACAATTCCTCGAGTGCGAGAAACAATAACTCTTCGATGGTTATAAATACATTCAGCAAAAGTTATCGACAAAAATTGAAATCTCCGACGGGTGCGGAGCCCGTGTCTGTAAATGATACCGAAAAATCGAAATATTTCGAAACACCGAGAGTCACCTGCACGTCGTCGACGTCCGACGACAGCGACGAAGACCATATATTAATAACGCGCGTTCCGTTCACGAGGGAGAAGGATAACGTCGTGTCCGTACAGTCGAGCGACAGCGAAAAAGAGAATACGAGCTCTAAGACTTCCCTCAACGACGAAGACTGGAACAAGCCCGGACCAAGCGGAACAAAGAAAAATTCCAGCGCGAAGGAAGATACTTTCTCCGGCAATTCGTCACAAGACGAGCACCGCGCCGGTTCCGAGCTCGGAAAAAGAAATAGATTAAAAGAATCTTGCAGATTCCAAAATGCGCGCAACGTCAAGGAAATTACGAATAACAGGAAAGGTTCGGCGAACGGCGAGCGTTCCCCTCGTCTCAGGGTTCGAAGACCATCGGATCTTGAATCGATGATCTCAATCGATGACGAAGGTGTCGATTCGATATCAACAAAAACGAGAGACAAATCGAAAAAAAACAATAATCCGGTTGAGAAAAATAAAAAATCTGCGAAAATGGTACATCGCGAGCCAAGCGTCGATAGTTCGGACAGTGCTGATGGTTCGGATCGGTCGTCTTACAATGCCAAGATGATCGCCGCTAAGAATAAGAGAACTGTTCCCGCCAAAACAAAGTCTACGAGCGGCAGGAGTAAAGAGAACAATGATCGTACGAAACGTCGCAAAATCTCCGACGACGACGCCTCGACGCTTGCAGCGAAAAAAACAGGAGCGAGAAACGGAAAAATGCGCTCGCCGTCGATAGAAATCGTAGAAGTGGACATCGATTCTGATGATGAGAACACTAGTTCCAGGCCCTCAACCGCCGCCCGAACGAAAAAATCTGGCCAAAATAAACACCCATCAAAAGCGAGAAATCGAAAAAGAGACACATGTGTTAGTTCGGCAAGCGATTCCGACAGTTCGGCATCCTCGCATCCATTGCACAACGCGGATCTTTACACGAAGTTGAGCATGGCGAGAGTTAAGACAGAGTCCCGTGAGGATCAACCTGGCTAGTGAGTATTTTACAATACATTTTTATCAGCAAGTATCCATTGACTGACAAAACTTTTTTTTTTCCTTCTTTCTTTCCAAGCCACTCGTGGTATTCGGATGACGAAAGGAAAGATATAATTCTCTATATCGTAGATAAAAAAGCGATTTCGCGTTGTAAAGGCGAAAGCTTTTTTCAGTTGATGGCTAGTGAGAAAGTAAGTTTGCTGGCGTTCCGCACGGTGTCCTTAGGGCGCTTTGCCCGAGGATACGAAATAAACCATTTTATACTAAGTTTACTTTTTTCTCTCCTTTGAGATAAAATAATTTTCTGGTATGCAATTTACAATTTTCGTTTATCTTACAGATCTTTCGGCATCGGTCCGCATACTCGCTTTACGCCGAATTCCGCAAGATACTAAAGAACATAGATCATTACGCGACTAATTTTAATCTCACGGCAAACACCGTGATAGAGTTCAAAAGATTAAGAGGCGATTACAGGTAGCCGCCGTAATCGCTGGGTTAATTTAATTCGTTTGACTGTTAGGAAGTATGTGTATAAGATTAAAAAATGAAAGGTGAATAACCTAAGTAGCAAAGGAAAAAATATATTTTGGAGTGTTGTTTTTTTATTACGAATAAACATATTTTTGACAATGCATATTGGAATCAGTATTCTTAAAGTACCTAGCCCCATACATCATACACATTGACTGTTTGCTTGATAGAGCTTTTTTAGAGTTTTATCGAATGTTTTTTTTTATTATAAATTAATGAAATGTCCTACATTAAGATAAATAAATACAATAAAATTTTTTTATGTGTATCTGTCGTCTCACTGACAAACGTCTTACACGAAAAAAAAATTTACGATGAATTTCCTTTAACCCTTTATAAGTCACACCGCCCGAAACTACCTAAACGGAACTAACGGACGCGGAGTGCGAGCCGCGTGCTGCTACGATAGCGCCTAAGAGTGAGGATGGAGGTGTGACTTATAAAGGATTGAGGGATGTGAAATCTGGTAATAAAAACCGGTAATGCATGCCGTTTTGAGTCCGCAGAACGCCGAGGAAAAAGAAAATTGTCTTTCTCTAGAGAATCGACAGACGCAGGGAAAGACAATTTTCATTTTCCTCGGCGGTCTGCGATCTCAAAACGGCATGCAGTACAGTTTTTGCTGCCAACTGAGCGCGGGGTAGATGGGCAGGGAGTTATACCGCATCACCTTAATGACTGACGATGGATCGTTCGAACGCCTAGTTGGCGCTGAATGAGCGCGCAACAAACTCTGCGCATTTCGGCGTCAATCTCTCGCTCTTCCTCGATCTCTTCCTCCCCGCGGTGACCGAAAGGTCGAAAAAAATCGCCCCTTCGTTTGCAACTCCGTTTACACTGCCTTCTCGAAACTCTCATCGAACGGAGGAACAATAGACCGCGTGTAATCGTAGTTCATTAAAAAAAACCAAACAACGAAACAAATCCAACGGAAACCTCGATTTAGCTTCCAGACGATATTCCGATCTCTCACGTCTGTTCGGGCGGTGTATTCCCGTTGAGAAGTTCGGTGTTCGCGTTGTTGGCCGCGATCTGCTGTTCCTTCTGTTGCTTCTGATGCTTTAATCGCTGACGCTTTTTTTTCCTGTTGTTTCGCTTGTGTATGCAGTACAGGATGAGGAAGAGGCAGACGAGCGAGCCTGCGACGCAGGAAGCTACGAGGATCCAGGTCGATCGAGCTTTCGCGGATTCGGCTCGAGACCTTATGACCTCGCGGCACGCTTCGTACACGCTCATGGTATCGTTTGGAAATATCGGGTTGTCCGACGACACGTCCGAGCAGTCGGTCTCCTCGGTGCCGCAGTTAAATTTTTCCGGTCTCATCTTTATCCTTCGGGCTTTTATCCAGGCGTTGAAGACTTGACAATCGCACGTCGACGAATCGAATTTAATGGGATTCTTCGATAGATCCAAAGTATTTAGGGAACAAAACGTCGCCAATCGCTCCGCCGTTATCGCAGTTATCGAGTTCTCGGAGACGTTCAGATGGGTGAGCGACGGCGCGTATCCGAGCGACGGAAGTCGCGTCAGTTCGTTCTGCGACAAATCGAGAAATTCGAGGCTCGACTCTTCGCCCAGCGAGGTCTCCTCGAAAGCCGCGTCCTTCAGCGGCTCCTGAATCCCGCCGAGATACAATTTTCTCAGCACCGGCAGAGTGAGCGTGCTCATCGGAAATCGTTGAAATGCATTTTTCGAGAGATCGAGCACTTGAAGATTTCGAAGCTTGCTGAAAGCCGCCTCCTCGATCTTCAGGATAAAGTTGTCCTGCAGATAGAGATAGGCCAAACTCGTGTACGCCGACAGAGTGTCGTTATGCAACTTTCGCATTCTGTTCTTCGTGAAATCGAGAATCTGCAAGCAAAATAAAAATTATGTCCATATTTTATTATACGTTTATTTCTTTACGGATTTCTCCTCGACCAATTATCAAAATATAAATGTATAAATGTGTCTTATAACTAACGTATATTTATATTATTTACATTAAGGGCATGTGGTACAGACTCAGTCGGTAACAATTCGCCTTCCCTGTTTTCTCCAAAACGATTGATACGACGAGCAAAAGCCAATTAGGTTCTCATGCTTATATCTGTTGCCTACAAAAACCTAATTTGATTTTGGTCAAACCATCAACCATCACGGAGAAAATAGGGAAAACGATTTGTTACCATTGGAACATTGTATGTGTCACATCCCCTTAAGGAGGGAGTCTCGCCGCGCGCTGACTTCGCATAAGTTCGACAACAATAAGAGAAAATTGCAAGTACTTCTTGATGGTGTAAAAATCTGAA
>JAPYZD010004323.1:0-13191 GCA_030522725.1 Ichneumoninae sp. B BG-2022a
ACAATTGTTCATCAAAATATGTGGTAACTCAACTTTTCTTTTTAATAAAAATGATTCGTTCATTTTTCGGAATACGTATGAATTTTTTCAGATTTTTATCTTTATTTTGACTTTTGCACATTTTTTCATGTAAAAAAACAAGAGAAATCAAAATAAAGATAAAAATCTTTAAAAATTCATACGTATTCCGAAAAGTGAACGAATCATTTTCATACAAAAAAAAAGTTAAGTTTCCGGGAGATTTGTTGAACAATTTTATTTCCATCAATTTGTTAATTACAATGTAGAATTATTATTATGAAAAATGAATTTTTTTAACACCTTTAGCATGCTTGATTTTTTCAGATTTTCATGCTATCGACAAGTGTTCAAAGATTTTTCGTTTCGTCAGTAAGATTGTTCCGTTTTTTTTAATTAGCGTTTTTTCCCCTCACTGTCCCGTTTTGCCCCGCCGTGCCATTTTGCCCGGGTCTCGCCAGCAGCAACGTTATATTTATCTTAATTTTTTTTCTCCTCAGCCTCCTTACATTTCTCCGTTTATCTAGCCGGTTGTTACTTATCCGGCTGGTTCATGGGAGCAGCGGAGTAACAGGTGCGGAGCATCGGTGCGGCGCGTAACTCCTCTTCATTCCCGCTCGGCGGGACGGCAGAAAACGCAAATCCTGAACGGCGAGGACACGCGAGGAGGCCTCATCTGTGCCGAGGGGGGAAAAAAAGGAGTTTGCGTCTGCTTTTCCACCGCTCGGATGAAATTGGCGATGGCAACGGGGAACCGACGACCCGCCAGCGTCGGTCCCGCGCTTGTAACGGCTCCCGAAGAAACTCTCTCGGACGGCCGTTTAACGAGCCGTTCGGCGGCGCCGCGAGTGAGACGGGTGACCCACGGATGCCAACTGTTTCCATGGAAACATCGTAATAGCGAATATAAGAGCTGAGAAATTAGGTCCGGCGGAGTTCTCACTCCGTCAGTGTAATCGCCGTGCGCCGACTCACCGAGCCGCGCTACATTCACCTGGATAAGAAACTCACTGTGCATCTATCCCGGCCTCTGATGGAGTATAATGTCCTGGAAGAAAAGTAGACGAGGGCAGCCAGTGGAAAATTATATCACACCGTGTATCTCTCGCTACGGAGAGAGAGCATGGAGAGAACACGAAGGATCGCGAAACCCTACGTAACGCGCATACGTAATGAGGAGGACTGCGAGAGGGCCCTAAGATAGAGGTTGTGAGGGAACGCTTATGAAATTTAAATGTCGAGCCTCCGAGTTCGAACGACTATCCTCTCGATTCTGGTATTCACTCGGATATCGAACTTAAGGTAAACGACCCAGTTTCTGACACTTCTGCGCAGCTTTCTCCCTATAAGCGTGTAAAATAAAAAAATTTATACACAGAAAAAAAATATCATTGAATCAAGTAAAATTTACTTGCGGGCTGCCAATGAAGTAAAAACGTTGTTTCACAATTTCAGCAATTCATACCAGATTGAAACGATAACATGTCACCTTGACAATCTTGCTGTCGTTGTTTCAATATCATATGGAATTGTAAGAATTGATAGTAGAATTGAAACAAACATTTTTTACTTCGGCTGCCCACAAGCAAATTTTTTTTTCAGTGTATGTGATCAGAAAAATGAACGAATCATTTTCACGCATAGGTAATGAGGAGGACTGCGAGAGGGACCTAAGATAGCGGTTGTGAGGGAATGCTTATGAAATTTAAATTTCGAGCCTCTGAGGTCAAACGACTATCCTTTTGAACCTGGTATTCACTCGGTATCGAACTTAAGGTACAGGACCCAGTTTCTGCACTGAGAAAAAGAAATGGTTGGGTTGCAAATGCGCGGTGACATACGTTCAAAGGTGTATTTGTTTGGTAGAACAAAAATGTTTGTTTCAATCGAAACATTTTGAATTAACCGAAGCGAATAATCGTTTGACAAAACAGTGCTTTATTTGTACCAAACCAACAACAGCTTTGAACGTATGTCACCGTGACTTTTGGTTAATCCAACCAATTTTTTTTTCTCAGTGTGACACTTCTACGCAGCTTTCTCACTTTAAGCGTGTAAAATCATAGGGATAAACCAGGAGAACCAAGAGTCGCAGTTTGTGACCCCCCGAACGCGCGCTACCCATTGGCTGCATGTCACATGGTGGGAGGGGGGTCGACTATGCTAGAGGTACCTCCCCCCCCTGTCACAAACTGGGTCAGTGGCAGAAACTGGGTCCTTTACCTTATGTCAATAATACAAAGACAAAAGTGAAATATCGGGAATAATTTCTTTCTGAAGTTTGTGACTTTCTACACATTTTTCTCATGCGAAAAAAAATTCAAAGGGAATTAAAAAATCTGAAAAAATTCATACGTGTTCAGAAAAATGAACGAATCATTTTCATTAAAAAAAGTTAGGTTTCCGGGAGACCTGTTGAACAATTTTAATTTTCATCAATTTGTCAATAACATTTTGCAATGATTATTACGAACACTGTCCGCAACGAAAACAGCAAAATCGGGGGGCCTCCGTCAAACGCATAACTCCCGTCTTTTTGCCCTAGCGGGAAGTCGGGAGTTAAAAAATGAATCTTTTCAGCACCTTTAGTATGCTTCATTTTTTTCAGATTTTTACGCCATCGACAAGTGTTCGCAAGTCTCTCTCATTTCTCTGAAACTTATTCGACGCGAACACCATTCTCAAGGACAGCGCGGCAAAACGGGATAATGAGACAAAACGCAATTTTCCAATCACTTTTGGATGGTAGCGACGGGCATACGTGGGGCAAAACGGGTTTCAAAATTCGGCCGTATCGTTGCTCCAAAACGGAGCATCCAAAAATGATTGGAAAATTGAGTTTTGCCCTCGCTGTCCCATTTTGCCCCGCTGTGTCATTTTGCCCCGTTCTCCCCTACCTTAATTGCTTCTCTTTCCGCTCTCGAGACCGCCCTAAGATAGAGTTTGGTGAAGAGGAGAAAAAAATGTTAGCAGTTCTCGTCACTCCCAAAGGCTTTTCTCAGTATTTCTTTCGTCGATCTTTTTTTTGTCGTCATCCGAATCCCCACTGCAGGCCTAGCACGGCAAACTCTCTAACGAGCCTCGATTAATTGGTTCTCTTTCCGCTCGGTTGAGCGTCAATCGAAGAAACCTTGGACGCCCGATCGCGTTAACTGCTCGCGACGGACATCGCGTTTCAAAGTATAGAGTCTCGGGTATTGACGGTGCACACATGTGTTTACGTTATGTTGCGTGTAAATTGTCGAGTATAAATTATGCAACCTGCAATCGGCGGCGGGGCGAGTTGATTTATGATTTTTATTACGTTTTGCAATCTCGAGCGATAGCGAGGTTTCGACGGCGTTGTCGTCACTTTCGCACTATTTCCCCCTCTTCGAGCGGTTAGCCGACAACCGTTCAGCTCTATCGGCACGGGAGAAACGGGTAATAAATTGTGGATGTGGGCACGGTTGGAAAATATCGGGGCGTTTCGTTGCTTTGCATCTTTATTTTTTTATCTGTGATTACATCGAGATGTATCAATTTGCTCTTTGGCGCACATCGAGAGACGCACTTTATCCGACTGCTGAGTGGCGATTCGTCTCGAATACCTGTGCAGCTCGGCGGAGATTCTAAGGCCCGTGATTGCGCCACGAAATGACGACAGGGAGTTCCTCGAAGTGGAAACAGAGACGTCTCGAATAACGTCGGCAGAGACGATATCAATTCTTCATCCCGCTCCGTCTTGACGTCTTCTTTTTTAATACACTATCGTACAGTGAAAAAAAAATTATTGTTAAATTTTAGATGAAGTTTTTTTTCAGAAAGACTAATAACTTTTTTTAGTCGCCGGAACAAAATCTGAGTGAAAATTTTGTATTTACTTTTTCCCCAGGAATATTTTTTTTTTAAATTGTTATCGATGGAAAAAATGAATTTGAAATTTACATAACGTTTTTCGATAGGAAGACTAAAAATGTTGTTTTGCTTCTGGAAAAAATGACCGTAATTTTACGTAAACCTTCTCTTCAAGAAGACTAAACATCTTTTTAGCCACTGGAAAAAAAATAATTGTAAATTTTACACACATTTTTCTTGCAGGAAGATGAAACATTTTTTTTAGCCACTGGAAAATATAATTGGACATTGCATACACTTTTTCTCGAGGAAGGCTAAAACTCGTTTCCGCTGCTGCAAAAATGATTGCAAAATTTCACATAAACTTTTTCAGAAGGACTAAAAAATTGATTTTATTGTTAATTTTCAAAAGAAAATACTCTCAAACTAATTTTCTAAAAGATTTATTTCATCGTTAATTTTTCAAAGGAACTCCACTCGGTAAAAATTTTTTCGTCTCTGGAAAACAGTATTATGAATTTTTACACAAACTTCTTCTCCAGGACGACTAAAAATTTTTTCATCCACTGGAAAAATATGATTAGGCATTGCATACATTTTTTTTCGATGAACACTAAAACACTTTTTCGCTGATGAAAAAATGATTGCAAAATTCCACATAAACTTTTTCTCCAGCAAGGCTAAAAAATTAACTTTACCCTTAATTTTCAAAAGCAACTACTCCTAAACAAATATCCTAAAGGATTTCTTCCTTCGTTAATTTTCCAAAGTCTTCCCGCTCGGTTAGCGAAACATTTTTTACATTAACTTTGAAGTCCTTACGGTTGGTGCATCAGCGTTCCCGGCGCACCCGCAGCCCGGCAGTGGAGTATCTGCGATCAGTGGAAGCGGGAGAGTAAGTAGCAGTAGGATCGACGACGAAAAGATCGGAAGATCATCCTCTCACGTATGAGGGAAACGTTGCTAATGGGGGTAATGGCACGTTGCATGGACCAAGTACGAGTACGTGAAGCCGTGAGCCTCCCGGACCTCTCGATCTCGAGCTCGAGCGGGCTAATAGGATCCATGCAGCGGAAAAAGAAGGAGGTAATGACGGCATTAATATCGCGAAAGAGCGTAGCAAGGGCTCCGGTGCCGCTTCGACGTTATATTCCGAGATTCCTTTTTATTTATTTTTTTTTATTTTTATTATTATTTCCTCCCGCGAGGAAGCAAAGAGACGAGGGAAGGGCGAGAGAAGAAAGGGTTCGAGGAAGAAACGTGAATCCCTGGGCGGGAGAAGTGAGCCGTTATGGGTTACCACGAACAAACCCATATGTGTATGTATACACACATATGGGCATATATATACGTGTATATATACGTATATATATGTACATACGTGTATATATACATAAATACATATATGTGTATATATATACGTATATATGTGCATATATATAGGTTCTCTGCGCAGCTCCGAGCGGACAAGTGGGGCTCTCAATAAACTCAAATTGCATGCCTTCTTAGGCTATGCCGGATCGCGCGGACGCGCGCGCCCTCCGCACGACGAGCACGTCGCCGGAGTGGCCGCATAACGCGGGGTCGCCGACAGCATGAAACAGAGAGAAAAAGGAAAAAAGTTAATCCGGACACACCGAACGATTCCGGAGAGCATCGCGATCGCCCTCGCCACACGTGCGTGCGATACACGTAATTTAATCGGATTTTTAACACTTAAAAAAATGTATATATTTCGCGTCGTTTCCCCCGACGATGAGAGCTCATCGAGTCGACGTTGCAATAATGGACCCTCATCTGCCGGAGGACCGAAAAAATTCTTGGGGTTAAAAGGGGCTGATTATTCATTTTCTCGTTGGTGGGGAAGATGTGAAAATTAATAGTGAACGGGCTCGTAAGCTCTACGGGGAGAACAATACGTGGTAAGATTTTACCTTTAAACGTTTTTATAGTCTGGGTATTCTTATGGCTGTTGCTATTTTGATATTAACATGTGAAATACGTATGTTACATTTTTTTAAGGCATGGAAGTTATCAACGTTGCTCCAACAAAATTATTGACAGCTGTCATGTTTCGCAAAAGGTTGTTTTTTTTGCGAGTCGATAATATAATGTAATGTCATATATTAATATAATAATAATTTGAATATATTTGTAATAATTATAATTATATACATATATAATAATAATAATAATAATAATTTTGTTTATCATTTCGCCGGAAAATAAACAATGAGAAAAGTGACATCTGTTAATGATATCATTGGAGCAACGTTGCTAACTTCCAGGTCATACATTTTTTTACAACTCGTACTGTGCCGTTATCATGTGAATAAGAATATAATAGAAGGGGTAAATTTGGCCCACACAGATTGCATAAATCTATTGTATGTGAATCGGGTCATCTTTTTTATAGCATTTTTATAGAAAATTTTATAGTTCGAATATTCTTATAGCTATTAGTATTTTGATAGAAAATTTGCACTTATAAAATATACATATATTTATCGTTTTCTCAGACGATGAGAGCTCATCGCGTCGATGTTCCAATAATGGGCTCTCATCTACTGGACGAAGAAGAAAAATTCTCGGGTTACGAGGGTCTGATTATTCATTTTCTCATTGCCAGGGAAGATATTAAGATTTAGAATAAACATTTTTGTAAGCTCCAAACAATATATAGTACAATTTTACATTTAACCATTTTTATTGTGTGTTTTATAATAAAATTTGCTGTAAGTATTTCACATTTTTCGTAGCTCATATTGTACGGCGCCATCTAAATAGGAATCGGGTAAAAGGGGTGAATATGGCTCATCCCGATTAGCATGTAAATCCATCATATACGAATCGGGCCATTTTTATTAGTCTGAGTATTCTTATAGCTATTACCATTTGGATATTAAAATTCGCTATACGTATTTCACATATTTCATAACGCACACTGTGCAGCCAGACAAATGAGAATAAGTTAAAGGGGGTGAATATGGCCCACTTATATTAGCACGTAAATCAATCATATATGAACCGGGCCATTTTTATAACATTTTGTATAGTATGAGTATTCTTATAGCAATTACTATTCGGATAGTACAATTTGTTATACATATTCTACATTTTTCTCAACGCATACTGTGGAGTGCCATCCAAATAAGAATAGCATAAAAGGTGTGAATATGGCCACCCAAGTAAGCATTTAAATCAATGATATAACGAACCGTGACATATTCAGCACGTTTCCCCTATTTACCATAAAAAAATATTTACATCAGAAAGATCGCTAAAATCTCACACTATTTTTCTCCGCGTAGTCTACAAGCGAATGTAATCTGATTACCTATTTGATAGCTATGTACTATTTGGATAGTAAAATTTATACATATTCCATATTTGTCTCAACGCATACAGTGGAGTGCCATCCAAATAAGAATAGCATAAAAGGTGTGAATATGGCCCACCCATGTAAGCATTTAAATCAATGATATAATGAACCGTGACATATTCAACACGTTTCCCCTATTTACCATAAAAAAAATATTTACATCAGAAAGATCGCTAAAATCTCACACTATTTTTCTCCGCGTAGTCTACAAGCGAATGTAATCTGGTTACCGGTAAATCTATCCGTGTCCGGGCTTAAGTTAATCCATTCAACCAGATTATTCCATCACGCCAGATGCCTCGACTATTCCATTAAAATAAAAAAAAATGGGAATGGAAAACTTGACTTTTCAGGCGCTCGGACGTCACTCGCGGACCGCACTCGTATGCATCTCGTGTGCTCGGTCAGCGGGTACGCAGTCCGCTGCCGCTAAAACGCACGAGCGAACTCCGGCAGCAGAAATTGCCTCGCCGCGTTATAATCTCGCTGCCGCGGCCGTACGGCTCGGCAATCGTCGTCGTCGTTGGGCCGGTGTCCTTTTTACGTGAATTCTCTCACGATCCCGAGTTGCTCTCGCGCTCGCGCGTGTTTCTACATTAACGTCAGGGCGTAGAGAGCGAGATATCTCGGCTACTTCATCGCGAGCGCGTCGCTCGCTCCGCTTTGTCCTAAGGAAACGTATCGTGTAAATCATCCACGAGAACAGGTCCGTACGGGCGAGACCTCCGTCGTTCTCGTTCCCCTCGTCGTCGTCCTGTCGGGCAGTCACGGAAAGCGACGGAGAAATTGTGGCCGAACCGGGCGCGCTCCGCCGCCGTAAGGAGGATAATGTACACACGAGTCTGAACTCTCGACGGTTCGCGACTTAATTAACCGATGAAACGGCAATTTTCTGTCTCCGAGCCGAATCCGGAGGCAGCGGGTGACGAGACGCGCCGAAAATGTACGACGAAACTACTTCAAAAGTCGTCTTTTTTTACCACTTTCCCGTTCTCTTTGGCCCGGCATCTTCGCAGTTATTGCCGGCTACAGCGGCGAAACTCTTTATTATACTCGGTGCGAAAATGTCAGTTTTCCGTGCACAAAACCCTCATTTTCACAAATCGTGAAGTAAAATTTTTTCTGAACTTTTTCTGATTGCAGTACGAGCCGAAGGCGAGTGCTGCAATCACACTCGCCAGAAAAAGTTTTATCGCACTAGTATCGTAAATTACTATTTCCTAACGCATGCACATAAAATCGCTTTTTGTGCCTATAAAGTGCGTTCGGAAAAATAACTGCAGTGCCAGATAAGTGTACGCGAAAAGTAACTAGAGTGTTTAAAAAGCGTGCGCAAAAGTAGCTAGAGTGTTAAAAAAGTGTGCGCAAAAGTAGCTAGAGTGTGAAAAAAATGTGCGAAAACAAACTAGCGTGTAAAATTAGTATCTACAGCATTTTTCGCGTATTCTCTGCTAGAAAGCGCCACTTTCGCCACATTTTACAGGCATGAAAAGCGGGACTTTTCGTGCACGTGTTACAAAAAGTGCCTTTCTGCGCACACTTCCCAAAAAAACAAAAAGCGTGATTTTCGTGAATTTGTTATGAAACAGTATGTGAATGGCATGGGTGTAGAAAAGGGAGTCCCGACTGGTAAAGTCGTACTTTTTCGATTAACTTTCCCGTTCTCAATGGCAAATATTGCCATCGAATAATGAATAGGGTAAAAGTGAGGAATATGGCCCGGTCCATATATCATTGATTTACGTGTTAATCGAGGTGGATCATATTCACCACTTTTACCCTACATTGAGAGAATGATCTAGTAAAAATTACCGATCATATAAGAAAAATTACCATATCATATAGTAGTAGGGCGCCAGGGTTCCACCTATGGTAGAAAGTCTCAGATTACCCAAGTATTTTTACCATAATATTTAAGAAAAATTCGTATAAATCCGATACGTCCTAGCATAGGTGGCGCCCTAGCGCCCTACTACTATGTGTTATGGTAATATCTCTCAACAACAGTGACGAGACGCGCCGGAGAAGTTCGACGAAATTACTTCAAGTCCTATTTTTTCGACCCATTCCCTTTCGCCCGGCATCTCGGCAATTATTGCGATCGAATAACGAACAGCGATAGCCGGCTACGGCGGCAAAACTCTTTCCGAGAGATCGACCTACGCGAAATCGCTACTATATAATACTCCGGCTGCACGAACGAAAAAAAAATCTTAATATATAGTTATTATAGGCAACAAGTATACCTGTGTGTGCATGGATTCTCGCTAGGAGATTTTTGCTTCTCACGAAGGTCGATGCCTCTATTCCTCGTCGTATATTATACAATTATCGAAGAGTTTGTTCGACGTGGAAACGGGAATACAGCCGACGATGATTGTTCGTGCTACTTTCGCCACTTGGCGCCCGCTACTGATCCACTTTTTTTCGTCCGCTTTTACCGCGAAACCGATCGAGGGAAATTAAAAAACAAAAAATTGTCGACTATTATCTCAGGTAGATCCGATGGTAAAAATGGAATTATTAATATTTTTGAACTTCCGATGTTACCCTAACGAATTATGCCATATAATTTCCAGGTTTGGTGCCGTGATGTGAAATACAGGAGTCGTGGTGTTGGAATCGCTGTAACACACGCATCAAGTCAGCGACCACCTGCTTTCGTTCGCCCTGGTGTAGTGTCGAAATTCCGGCCAAGCTGCCGGACATATCCGGCGGCTTTTCAGCCCCCACCCCGATAATTATACAGTAATCGATTATTGTATAATTACCCAACAGTTTGTTCACCGAGGAAACGAGGATACACTGATAAAAAAAAGTATTCTTGAATCGACTAAGATTCGGGCAGGGCCGTTCAAATAAATATTTAGTTGGTCGAACAAAATATTTTAATGACTGAAAAATATTTTGGTGAAATCACCCAACAAATTGTTGAACTAACCATGATCCATGTGCAAAGTACTTTGAACTTTTTGTAATATTAAAAACTTCTACATGGTAAAAATTGAAAGTGAAAATTTACCACATTTATTGTAGAAAATCAATCATTGAAATTTAGGTAATTGTGGCTATGTTTTATGTATTTTTTTTCCATTGATGACGATCTACAAATTATTTTACTCCTTGATCCGTATTTGATGCATGAACTCGTATTGGACGAAGAATACAAATTCTCCGAAAAATCGCTAAATCTCACAAAATTTAAACGATTACATCAATTTTCGCCAAATGCAATTCCAAACATTGTATAGTGTTTGTCCATTCCCATGTCGAATGTAAGCTCGATACCTCAATGTTTACTTGAATTACACCGTTTATAGTAATTAAAAAAAAAAAAAAAAAAAAACTCAAAATCTCATAAAATCGGATCGCCTGGATAGATTTCGGCAAAATTCAATACCACAGCTCGTTGATCATAGTATTATATTTTTATGCAGTTTTAGGACAACAGTTCAAAATGTATGCAAGTTTTTTTTCAAAAAATTCAAAATGGCGTAAAATCTCGACCGAATCTCAACCTTCATAAAAATCGTCTCTAACGAAAAAACGCAATCACCCTACTAGTACACAATTTCATCCCGCTATCTCAAACCATTTCCAAACTATAGCAATTTTAACCGATGCAAGTCTGTCACATACATACATTCACGTCCGCTAAAAATCGCATTTCTGGACCTTTTATAGGGGAGAGCGGGGCGAAATGGGGCAACGGGGCAAAACGGGGTTTTTGGGCAAAACTAAATTTTCCAATAATTTTTGAATCAAACAAGGTGGCAAAACTGGACAGAAAAGCCTGATGTACCCGATAGGGCGAATTCGGGCATCCAAAGATTATTGGAAAATGACGTTTTGCCCAAAAATCTCGTTTTGCCCCGTTGCCCCATTTTGCCCCGCTCTACCCTACTATTTTAAGTACTCTGACATAAAAATCCCCATTCCTTTTTTTACGAAAACATAACTTCCACTACGCGGAAGCAAATTCATCGATTTTTATCTCAGGTAGATCCGATGGTAACGAAAGAGTTATTAACTTTTTTGAACTTCCGATCTCACGCTAACGAATTACGCAGTATAATTACCAAATTTCGTCTCGCGATGAGAAAGTCCTGGTGTAAAAATCGCCGCCACACATGCATCAAGTCAGCGACCACCTGCTCTCCTGCGCCCTGCAGTGTCGAAATCCCTGCCGGACATCTCCCGGCTCCCCCCCCCCCCCCCCCCCCATGCAACAGGGGTGGCCGTCCAGGGATTCGACCACTTCCTATAATTTCCCCCCGAGGAGGAAATCCCGGCAGTCATGGGAAACGTCGAAAAAGCGCGTGAGCCAGCGTGGAGGGCGACATTGGGGAGGCTAAAAGGGCCGACCGCTAAGTGGTCGGTTCGACAGTTTGACCATGCACGTCGACCGGATTTGTCACGTCTCGAACTTCCGTGTAAAAAGTTACCATGGACGTCCCGATACTGCGATTCCCTCCCGTCGAACCGTCACGTTCCCAATCCCTGACTAATTTCCGTGCGAAGATCGAGAGGACAACCCGCTTCTTCCTCCGGCCTCCTCCGGTCTCCTCCGGCTCGACGATGACCGCCGCCGATCTTCAGAAATTTATATCCTGTCCGGAGTCCGCTTCGCAGAAGAACTCGAGGAGAGAATCCTGCAGAATTTTCTCGCGACGTAAAGATAAAAATAAGAATAAAAAAAATAAGAAGAAGAAGTCCAGGAAGATCGGGACATGCAGACTCCTTTGCATATCGGTAGAGTCCAGCGTGCAGTCTCGCGCCCTATACTTAAATAAAAAATGTCGAACGTCGCGATTATTTGATATTCAAAGAATATAAATGCATATAAATAAATAAAATTTCACAGATTTTTCAAATAAACAAACCATTTGTGTTTGCCTATACAGCTTTAGGTAAATAAAATTATCTTGTCAAATGAAATAACTCTCGGAGGTATAAATAAATTAAAAATGCGTATAAATAAAAAAAATGTTCACAGGTTTACGAAAATGTTCACACAAGTTTATATCTAGTCCGGAGTCCGCTTCGCAGAAGAACTCGAGCAGAGAATCCTGCAGAATTTTCTCTCGCCACATAAAGAAAAAAAATAGGGATAAAAAAGGAGAAAAAGGAGTCCAGGAAGATCGGGACATGCGGATTCCTTTGCATATCGGTAGAGTCCAGCGTGCAGTCTCGCGCCCTATGCTTAAATAAAAAATGTCGAACGTCGTGATTAGTTGATACTCAAAGAAGTTGTCTTTGCGCATACAAATTTAGGTAAATAAAATTATTTACTCGAATGAAATAACTCTCAAAGGTGCATATAAATAGATAAAATTTCAGTAGTAGTAGTAGTAAAAGTAGTTATTGACATTGATTTTTACACTTGTGATGGTAGGACAATTTCGAACGATACAAATTACATATAATATAATGTCAATGGGCCATCAACCGGGCTCCTTCAGCCCGAGGTAGTCTTTGGTGTCAAGTGGGGTATTTATTAGCTAGTGTTGATGAAGGTTGTGGTTTTCTAAATTTTTTCTTTTTTTTTACGCGTGCGTGAGTGTATTGTTTATGGATAACTTAATTGTCGTTGATCATTGCTTCCAGCGTTTGCAATATAGTACGGGAAGGGAATTTCTGTTTCGGTCTATTCTGAGGCAAGCGCTTTACGCGCAGCGGTTGTAGGTCTTCCAGTTGATTAATTGCGAATTGTTTTGTAAGGAGCTGTAATCTATTTGAGACGGGAATAATGTCGGTTTTTTCGTAGAGTGAAGTGTTGCGCGGGTTGAAGAGGGGATTTGACGGGTTTCGGATTCTTGTGAGTCGCCTGAGCACTCTTGCTTCGGCTGTTTTTATTTTTTTCAGAGCAGTTTCCTTGCAGTTTAGAAATACTGGGTGGCCGTATTCGATTAATGGCCGACAGATCGATTTGTAAATTTTAACTGCATGTTTTA
>JAPYZD010004324.1:0-12645 GCA_030522725.1 Ichneumoninae sp. B BG-2022a
ATGGGTATGTCGAGAACCGTAGGTACTCAGCCGAAAATCCTGTCCTCGACGCCGCCACTCCTCCGGTTTTAACTTTAAAGTCGACGTCGAGACGCGCCCACTTTTCATACTCCGATACACAATCCTGCTCGGTACAATGTTAGCCGACGCGGGGATAGAAACTTTTATAACGAGCCGAAGGTGGGCTTCGAGCAAAAATTATTTTAAATTGTGTGTTCAATTTAAAAATAAATTGTATTTTTAAGGCATTGGCGTAAGAATCTTATGTAAAAAGCGGCCATTTGCAATTTATTTATTTATTTATTTATTTTTTTTAAGGCGGAGATTAGGACAAGGTTGAGGTTTTACACTTTACTATGTGTAATTCATGTAATTGACATATATATTTTTTTAATCAAACTTCATAACACCTTGTACGAACTGTGCGTAAAAACCCAGACTGCTCCTCCTAATAGACGCGTTAAAAAAATTCTGAAAATCGACCTGTTTCTTGGACCAAATCCTTATGCCTTAATGTACGGGAACTCGAAATTTGCTGACATTACTTACATCGATTGAACAATAATGAACTTTTATCGTAAAATAAAAATACCAGATAGTAAAATTTCAGAAACATTTTATGTAAAAAAGCTTCCAATATCGTACTGCTGTTATAGCGATTATTTATTTTCGGCAATATTAACCCTGGCCCCTTGATTTACCTCAACGGGCAAAAAGGATAATTTTTTTTTCGCCCAACTTCAAAAATTCTGCCAAAATTATAATCTCAGGCGCTAACAACCTATGATGTTGATGCGACTGCGATTTTATTTAAACAGAACTAATTTTTTAAAAATTAATAATAATGATAATCTCCCTGATTTTGTGACTGGTCCATTTTGCCCCGAAAGGCGTCCGACCGCACCTAGTATATTATTCGCACGCTGGCAGCAGGTTGGCAGTATAAATTGCGACACGCGACGCCCAGCGTCGTTCTCAGGACCAGGGAATATCGCAGGCCGGCCAGCGGCAGCGAGCGTGGTCCGCGGGCGTCGGAATCAAGCGAGGTATGTGTATGGCGGAACGGACGCGAGCGCGGAAGGAAGCAATCCGAATCGATCATTCGACAATACAACGGGCGAGGGGCGGACGACGGAGCAGGCCGAAGGTTCGGCGCAGCGAACGCGCGGAGAGTGCATCGATGCTGATGCTCGCCGGGGATTGCATTAATGCATCGGGCGAGAGAGCGAGGCCCCGGAGAGAGAGTTATAGATGGGCGAGACCCGCTCGCACGTTTCCTCGCCCGCTCGCCGAGGAACCGGAGAGAGAGCAAACGGTCCCGCGGAGAATAGCGCGGGAGGAATAACGGAGATTCGATCAATTAGTGGAGCGCGGAGTCACAAGGGGCCGCATAACCATCGATCCCGCTCACTCGCCCGTGTTTACCTTCGTGAATTATTGTCGAATCTTAAAGGGCATCTGCGCTACGACAAAACTTTGATGTGCACACTCCAAAAAAAATTAATGTACCGAACTGGAAGTTTTTAGGCAAAAAACTGGTACGCTAAATTTAATGTACAATTGCGATGAAAAATTAATACACTGATACAAAATACGGTTGAATCAACTAAGATTCTGGCAGGGACGTTCAAGTAAATATTTTGTTGGTACAGCTAAAAAATTGGTTAGTTCAACAATTTATTGGGTGATTCCACCAAAATATTGTTGAGTCATTAAAATATTTTGGTCGACCAACTAAATATTTATTTGAACGTCCGAATCTTAGTTGATTCAACTGTACTTTTTTATCAATGCACAATTTTTCATTCAAATTAAAGTAAATTATTAAAATTAATGTACTTTTATAGTAAAATTAAGGAACATTATTTTTAATAGTATTCCCAATGTTTTTAATACACTGAACATTTTTCGTCACAATTGTACATGAAATTTAATGTACCATTTTTTGGATAAACACTTCCAGGCCGGTACATTACATTTCATACGATTTGGTTTTTCAGTGTCTTTACAAAAAAAAAAAAAAAAAAAAAAAAAAAATGGCAAATAAAACAGGGTCGTAAAAATTGTTACGTTATGGATTGTTATCATTTGCTAGCCGGTAATAATAATTACTATGATAATAATCATTATTATGTCGGTAAAAAAGTTATATTTTTTTAATATCATTATGACAAGAGTGGCAAAAATGATGACTGTGTAAAATGTTCACCTTTCGTGGGAAACGATCTTTATTGAAACTTGACTCATTTTTTAGCGCCTGGTGGTAATTCCTATATTGGTAATTTTACTATGCCCTAGTTTAACTGTGGATCAGTAAGAGTAAGTAGAATGAGACGTGTTGCAGGGAAATAAAATAATCAGAAAATAACATTGTCAGAAAATATAAGGAATAAAATATAATAACAGCAAGACTTTCAATTCGTCTTACAATAAATCTTGTGTCATCGCAAGAACGATAGTTCCAGGAACTCTAAATTAAGTGAAGAGAGAACTGATTCGATCATCACGTCTGACATCACAATGATCTCTTATTATTATGGCCGCTCGCCTGATCTCAGGTGTACCTTAATTTGTAACGAGATCCGTGAAACTTTAACTGTACCCTTCGCTCACATTATTACGCGGCGAAGGAAGGCAGGGAAGCGTTCGTGTTGCAGGAGTGACACAAATTGCGGTTGTTCCGTCCAGAAAAAAGAGATATAAAAAAGACAACACGAAACGACGGAAAGAACGAGAGAGCTACTTCATCGATTGGAAAAATGTGGCCAATTGAAACGTCCATTGTCACCTATGTTACCCGGCCCGTTACAAGTGCACTTGTGCCTCCGATGCATCCGTGGGAAATCCAGCAGGCAGTTGACTCGTCGGGTTCGCGGTCGTTGCTGAACTCACTGCCACCAGAGAGAGAGATCGAACACAATAGTCCGTGAGGGGAAAAATTTTACCAGGAAAATATACTCACATATATATATATATAAATACATACATATCTATACCTATACCTATACCTATACCTATATCTATATCTATATCTATATCTATATCTCTATATATAATCTATATATATATATATATGCCATATTACCCCAGAGTGGTTGGGTCTGAGAGGCGTGCATTACGAATAGCGGCAACTACTGCGGGGTCACGAGGGGTCGTCATATTATCACGCATGTTCTACGAGACAGTCACGCGGGGGCTATCTGGGTATTATATATAAATCAACACGCTCATATATATATATATGGCAAAAGTGGACGCGTGTAATAATCGTGACGGTCCCGGAATTATGAGAAAAGCACGTCATGGAGAATAATCTTCCATTACGAAGAGCGGACAGGGATAAAAAGAACTCGTCGGTCACCCTCGTGTAATAAAACGGGCGAAGAACTGGCGGGGGGTGGAAGAATGAAAATAGCCGCTTGACGAATACAATCATCCCTCCGGGGGTTAAACACCTCTTGGCAATCGCCCCGCGAGCGACACACGCGCAGATCGATCGGGAACGTTATCGTCCGGACAAGCGTATGATAAATTTTTCTCTGATTGTCGTTTTTTTATTTGTTTAAAATTCTTTTTCCAGATCTCGTTCAACATGGACCACACCGGAGCTTTTCGGTACTTCAAGTACATACTCGAAGCACACAGTACTTTTTGAGCACACGCTCGCATTACGGATACTCGGTCAGGAGCATGACATTCCGTTTTTATTAATATGTGATTATATGAACATTTTCAACGAGTATCATTTTAACGAGAATTTTTTTTTATTTAGTTAAAAAAAATTGCATAAAAAAAAATGGGAGGAAAAAACGAACACTTCGTATTTTTATGAAACGGCTTACGGATTTTTTTTTTATGAAAAAAGTGAAGAATTGATTAAAAATATAACTCTAAACGACGAATGCCGAAAATTTCAGTTAGCGATTTTTAAAAATGAGGAAGCCATGCGCAAATTCCTTTACACCTTTTTCATAGCCTGGATAACGCTGAATGCTACGAACTTATTTGCAAAAAGTACTTGCGAAATACGTCAAGTGCAAAAAGTACTTGTTACTCGAGGTACTTACGATACTTAGTACTTTGTACTTGAAGTATTTCTGAGTACTTTGCAAAGCTCTGTTCCTTACACGGTGAAAAAAAAGTTTGTACTTTTTGCATCAACATATTTTTCACAAACCTCTGCAATTTTGTTATCCGTGAATTTTAAATAAAATAATATTTACTTTTAATGAAAACTAAACATTTTCAATAACACGGGAAACAAAATTACAGCATTGTACATTCAAATTCGAACAAACGAGTTTGTCTCTTGATTAACAAAATTTTCCCGAAATTATTTTTTTTTACCCCAATATCAACGATTCAAGTATTTTTGGAGGGTGGTCCATATTCACCCCGAGTGCCGCGTATACGCCGCGATCATCCGAGGCAAGAGGAGCTGCGCTTCTTCGACGAAGCCGACGCAGACGTAATAGTTTTTGTCACCGGGTTGTCGTTCCGGGCTCGCCCGAGGAAGGATCGAGCACTCCTTCCAGCAACATCACCAGAGAGCTCTTCTCGCTTTTTCGCCTCCCTCGAGCTTTCCATCGTACATTTTCCTTGTTTTTTTTTCTCTCGCACTAGCCACGACCCTCTCGCAAACACCATTGGTCCTCCCGCCCGGCATCGCCCACCCGTCCAAGGCGGTGAAAAAAGGCGATCATGGGAAGCTCCGGGACGCGGAGCCAGAGAAGGCTTTTCCCGTAATTACCCCCGGTTGCAGCACCTCAACGGGGAGAGTCAACGAGAGACGCCCGAGGTTCTTTCCAGGCACAACAGCCCCGGCCATCCTCGACGACCTTTTCCATCGTTTTACAGCTGAGCCCCTCCCCGCCATCCTGCGCTCAAGAAATTATCACCCGTTTAAAATCGAATTACCTTCCCGGGAAAAGTAGCCCGGTTTGCTATTCTGAAACGATTGTCCGCTCGATGTTCTTTTTTATCCCTAGCCAACCCTCTCTCGCCGATCAGCGCGAGAAATACCTCACCGACGACGTTGTTTATCAGCTATCGTTCGTTTTTTTTCTCTTCAGCATCCCTTCGAGAGTATTTAAGGTGCTATAATCTTAATCTATATCTATAATCTTCATAGGAATTATTTTATTGTCTTTATTATTTTATTTTAGTATCTTTGCCATCGCTTTAGGGTAAAAGTGGGGAATATGGACCGGTCCATATATCATTGATTTACGTGTTAATCGAGATGGGCCATATTCACCACTTTTACCCTACAGCCAAGTGTCTTCCCGCCATCCAGTGTTCAAGAAATTATCACCCGTTTAAAATCGAATTACCTTCCCGGGAAAAGTAGCTCGGTTTGCTATTCTAAAACGATTGTCCGCTCGATATTCTTTTTTTTCTCCATCTACCTCTCTATAAAGCTCTCTCTCGCCCATCAACGCGATAAATACTTCACCGACGGCGTTATTTATCAGCAAGCCTTCGTTTTTTTTTCTCCTCGGCATTCCTCCGCGAGTGTGCAAGGTGCTGTAATCTTTAATGGAATCATTTTATTATCTTTATTCGAATTAATTTATTATTTTATTATTTTACAAACTTATTACTTATTACAAACTAAAATTGTTAATTAAACGGGAAATAAAAGAGCAGGTTTGTAATATTCAAACCTGAACAAAACGAGTTTTTCACTTATTCAATAAAATTACTTTACATAACTTCGTATTCCGAGTTTACGAAATTATTTTGTACTGTCTACGATCCACAATAACGATTAAGGATTTACATTGTAAAACGATACAAAAGCCAATAATCTTTTCTATCGTTTTACAGCCGAGCCTCTTCGCGCCGTCGCCCATTCAAGAAATTATCACCCGTTTAAAATCGAATTACCTCGGGAAAGCCCGGTTCACTATTCCGAAACAATTGTCCGCTCGCGAGCCCAGCGTTCTTTTTTCTTCTCCATCCACCTCTCGGTAAATACTCCAGCGCCGGCGTTGTTTATCAGCAACCCTTCGTTCCTTTCTCTCCTAATCGCGTCGTGATTTTCTCCGGCCGTCCGGGCTTGCGTAAGGTGCCATATAATCTTTATTGGAACTTCGCTGTGAGCCTAAACGGGCGAGGATAGCGAATAAACGCCAAGCCCCTCTAACCGCCTCCACCCGAGTGTTCTTTTTATTTCTATTTTATTTTATAGATTTATTTAACGACCACCGTTTATTTGGTTTAAGTTAAATGTTTATGCGATTTAAATAAATATTTATTTTATGTAAATAAATATTTACTCATGGTGGCCGTTTTTTCCCCGGAAAGAAATTCCCTGACTTTTCACTGATCAATTAAAAAATTTCCCTGACCAAACTTTTAACGATTTATAATCAAATAATTAATGGTGCTAATGAAAATGCCTAATTATTATATTAACATTTTTTAATTGTATATTCTTTTTTAAATATTCCCAATTTTTTATTTTTTAGGCTCCTTTTTATTTAGTTCTTATTTATTTGTAGAAGGTGCGGCGACAATTTACTTTTTCCCTGACTTTTCCCTGATTCCCTGACCAAGATTATTTTTCCCTGACTTTTCCTGGTTTTCCCTGACCGCGGCCGCCATGTTACTTGATGTAAATAAATATTTATTCGATTTAAATAAATGATTATTTGAATTAAATAAATATTTATTGGCTGAAGGACTGCGTTCGAATTGGCACGCTCGCGAGCCCATCGTTCTCTTTTTCTCTCCATCCACCTCTCGAGAAACACTCCAGCGCCGGCGTTGTTTATCATCAACCCTTCGTTCCTTTCCCTCCTCATTACCCCGTGATTTTCACCGGCCGTCCGGGCTTGCGTAAGGTGCCATATAATCTTTATTGGAACTCCGCTGTGAGCCTAAACGGGCTAGGATAGCGAATAAACGCCAAGGCCCTGTAACCGCCTCCACCCGAGTGTTCTTTTTATTTCTATTTTATTTTATACCCCGTGAAATAATCGCTCAGTTAAAATCGCATTAACGTCTCTCCGCTCCGCACCGGCCGACGGCGCAAAGTGCGCTCTCGCGAAGCCTCTCGCCATGGTGAATCATTGTTCGGATGGCTCGGATTCTCCTTCACCGCCACCCCGTCCGCCTCCCTCTCGCTTCGGCTTTGATTCAGGCGATCGAGTACCGACGCGATTCAAATTACAGCGCGAGCGAGTGACAATTAAATGAAAAGAGGGGAGGGGGGTGGAGGGGGGCGATGCCATCACACGAAGTAATGGTATTACGCGTGGGGCACGAGATGAGAGTGCATTAACGCAACAGTGAACGAATTACTATCCCATATGTACGCAGCGTGTTCCGTCGGCGTGGCGGCCCGCGACCCTTTGCACGGAGAAGCGATATTGGACATATAAAGGCCAATGAGATCGATTAATTTCAGGAGGGTGCGGAAACCGGCTGTTCGCTCCGAATCGGGCGGAGATCGTAGCGGTTTCGCATTTTTTTTTTTGTTTCGGCAACAATTTTTAATTAGCGGATTTGCATACAAACCGCTGTGTGTACACCGAAAACAGCGGATTATAAGTGTGCGTAGAGGCTTTTTCGGTCGTTTATCGAACGCTCAATATGCTGTTGATGGTACTTTTCCACCCCCCCCCCCCACCACGCGCCGTTCGTTTGATCCTATGTTTGACCTTTTTCCGAGCAAAAAGAAAATTTCATCCGTGATGAAGGCGCAGATCTATGGTCTACCGTGGACCAAACTGCTGTATGCAGACTGAAAATTGAGCGAGCCGTGGTGAGGGTTGAGCCGAGGGGCGGTTAATTGTTTCTTGATTTTTTATATTTTTGTACTCAGTTACATTAGCTGTACTGTTTTCAGCAATATTCTTTTCGGTGTGTATTATATTCTATTATGTTATATTTCAGTTATATTATATTCGGTTATTTTTACTTGTATTTTTGAAGCACGGTGACCTTAGGGAGTTTGCCCCAGGACACGAATAAACGCCACTATCTATCTATCTATGTATCTAAAAATTGGGAATGATGAGTGTGCGTAGATTCTCTGTCGATTGTTCACCGCACGCTCCCTTTACCAACCCAACCTTCTCCAGCCAAAGTCGAAAATTTGATCTACGGTAGACTCGATAGATCCATCACGCGACTCCGTCAAAACTCTGCTGAAACGATCATCAACCTAACACGTAGATTCCAAACACAACCGTGAAATTCGATACTCGAGTAGACTCCCAGTTAGACTCTCGGTAGACGCGCATACCGCGAGTCTACCCTGGACCTAATTGTTTATTTTGCCCGGTTTATTATAGGAGAAATTCGCGAACACAGTCGAAAACCGCTTTTCGGACAAAACCGCGAAACTGTATAGCGAACGTTTCTCCGATCCGTCGATTATCTCCCACTCAAAACCCCCTCGCGGACTGCTGTGTGACATTTCCGTTGTCCAATATGGCAGAATACATTCTGCACGATAGTCGGGTGGGGTGGGGTAGGGGGTAGCGGCTGTTGCGGTCGAGAATTCTCGTTATACCTTGAAAATTGTATCCGCGCTATCCCCCCCGGACAGTTTCGAACAAACGAATATTATACCCGGTCAGCTTTTCCCATTATCCTGGTACAATGTCCACCGCTTTTACCCCCCCCCCCCCCCCCTCCATTCGCGAACGAGGGATCTCAATTCCTGCGTCCTGCCGTTTCGATTCCTAGGTCCAAAGAGCTCGAAATAAAATTATAAAAAAGCTACGGACTTTATATCGAACGGTTGAAAATGTTCCCGGCGCTGGTCGGGCGCTGGTCAGGCTCTGGCCGGTAGACACGATTCAGGCGTTATCGCCGATCCCGGCTTCCGCACGATCTTTCCCCCTCCACCCCCCCCCCCCTGCGTTTTATATCGTCGACTATTTATTACGAGGTTGGCTCGGGTGGATGGGGTGATGGTGATACGCGTCCACGCCAGACGCCATAAAGGTTACGGGCTCGCAACCAACCCTTGCGAGATCCTCGTCCGTGCTCCGCCGCCATTTTCCCCCGTTTCATTTCGCTCCGTCTCGCCCTCCGCCTCCGCCCCGGCTGCTTCTTTATGTGTGTGCGGTCTCGCTCCCTCCTCTGTGCGTATATTCCCTCCGTCCCGTGCAGCCGTCCCATATCAGACACGCCAGCGAGCGAGGACCGTAGCTTACACGTACGAAACCGGAGGCGGACAAGCTCGTGGCCGCTGATTCCCAGTTACGACGCGAGGCTCCTCGCAACCCCTACGGTAGAACCGTATCGAGAGATAGTGGCCCCGCGCTGCCACACGGTGTTGCACGCGTGGAAGGAATCCAGAGCACGTAATACTGCGCGAGGCCCCCGACTACGCCAGCCCCTTTCTCCGGAGGAGGCCGCAGCGTGACGCACCCACAAAAATCATTTATTTGACGGCCATCGTTTATTTGGTTTGAGTAAAATATTTATGCGATTTAAATAGATATTTACTTGATTTAAATAAATATTTATTTGAATTAAATAAATATTTATTGGCTGAAGGACTGCGGTCGATGGCGAATTGGCAATATACAATATAGGTGTAAAGTGAAAAGTCTATTGGGTACAAAAAGATCTGTTACATGTCATGTATTGTCAATAACTTTACTACTACTACTAAATATTTATTTTACTTGAACCAAGTACAATCGAGCCTGGACCAACTTCGTCGTTTATTTAACAAAACTATTTTTCCGAAATTATTCTTTACCGTCCAACCCTCACCCAGAAAAATAATTAATTAGACGGCCACACCCTTTACCTCATTTAAGTACCTATTTACTTAATTTAAATAAATATTTGTTTAAATCAAATGAATGTCTCACTTAAACCAAATAAACGGGTGGCCGTCAAATAATTTTTTTCCGGCTGCCGGCAAAGCCGAGTTATCCGAGGAACCAGAGGCGGACAAGCCCGTGGCGGTTGATTCCCAGTTACGACGCGACGCCTTCATATATCGAGGCTGCTCGCAACCCCTCCGGCAGAGCGGTATCGAGAGACAGTGGCCCAGCGCTGCAACCCGGTGTTGCACGCTCGGAAGGAATCCGGAGCACGTAATACTGCGAGGCTAGGACTGCGTCGTCCCCTTTGACCGTCTCTGTCGGACGATAGCGCGCGGAGGAGTCGGCAGAGTGGCGGGTAATGGGAGTCGCTCTGCGCCCCAGAAGGTCCAAAGCCGCGTAGCTGCTCGGCCGAGGAGCTGGAGATGTCTTCATTTCAACGCCGACAGGAAACGCGTGATCGGCCGAGCCTTTTTTTTGGTAAATTGATCGCAGTTCGGGGAAGATAAAGGAACTTGTTCTCCAACCAGGCACCATCGAGTCGTCCGCTAGCTGACCCGCATTGCCCCATTTTCACCAATTTTCGCGGATACCAGCGAACGAAGGGGGAGCCGGAGACTCGCTCGTTCGGCGCGATATTGCTATAACCGTAGGGTTGGCTCGTACATGGATTACGGTACATAGCTGCATTCTGTGACGAGAGGGCGAAAGGAGGGTTGGTCGGTCCTCGGCCCAAAGTGCATCACGCGAATATTCCACGTTAGGGGGGTTGCGCGCCATCGCTGGCTGCCGCTGAGAGCCACGATCATTTCACCGGGCACAATCTACCGCAATATAAGGCAAGAGGTGCGCCTTTTCGCAGCTGACAATAAACTAAAAATTGTCAATGACGTGGGACACAAAAAGACAGCTCTGTACATTCAAATCCGAACAAACGAGTTTGTCACTCGATTGACAAGATTACTTTTACGAAACTTCGCATTGCGATTTTACGAGATAATTTTTTTTACCCTAATATCAACGATTCGAGTCTTTTTCGAGAGTGGTCCATATTCACCCCGCATGCCGCGTGTACGTCACAATCATTCAAGATAAGAAAAGCTGCACCTTTTCGCAGCTGACAAAAACTAAAAATTGTCAATGACATGGGAAACTAAAAGACAGCTCTGTATATTCAAATACGAACAAACGAGTTTGTCACTTGATTGACTAGATTACTTTTACGAAACTTCACATTGCGATTTTACGAGATTATTTTTTTTACCCCAATATCAACGATTCGAGTACTTTTAGAGAGTGGTCCATATTAACCCCGCATGCCGCGTATACGTCACAATCATTCGAGGCAAGAGATGCGCTTCTTCGACGAAGCTGACGCAGACGTAGTAGTTTTTGTCACCGGGTTGTCGTTTCGAGCTCGCCCGCGGAGAGATCGAGCACTCACTGAGAAAAAATATGGTATTTCCTACTATAACGAATATTTCCAGGGGGGACGTCTATATAGATAGTTTGTGATAGTATATATTCAATTGATCAAACTATAATTATAGTTACAACTACGCCCAGAAAAAAAAATTATTTGACGGCCACCGTTTATTAAGATTAAGTAAAATATTTATTTGATTTAAATAAATGTTTATTTCATTTAAGTAACTATTTACTACTTAATTTAAATAAATATTTATTTAAATCGAATAAATATTTTACTTGATATTAATAAACAAAATTTTTTTTCTGGGTGTATAATTTTTGGTCATTGTCGTAACTGTACAATGTAGACGTCCCTTCTGGGAATTATTAAGTTATGTAAGTTTTTCTCAGTGCTCCTTCCAGCAACATCGCCAGGGAGCTCCTCTCGCTTTTACATAGCGGTAAATAGCTGCATTCTGTGACGAGAGGGCGAAACGAGGGTTGGTCCTCGGCCCAAAGCGCATCACGCGAATATTCCATGTTAGGGGGTTGCGCGCCATCGCTGGCTGCCGCTGGGAGCCACGATGATTTCACGGGCCAGAATCCACGGCGATATAAGGACCCCGGCGTGTTTAGGCGCTCTTCTGGCCGCACCATCACGAACGCCGTCGATACGCAACCGGCAAGTGCGCGCCGAAGCGAAACTATGCGAGTGGCCCGTGCCTCGCAAAGGGGGTTGTTCCACGGCGCAATTGTTTGCGAGTTTGCAGAGAGCGGCTTTTCTTCGCCGGAAGAGAGAGCTTTATTTTCTGTAATTGCAGCGGTACTCTTGTTTTTTCCCGGTAGCGCCGAGCAACGTTTTCCCAGAAAGCATCCAATCAGGGTAAAAATGAATTCCCGAGCCGGTGGATCCGAGAAGCCGGCTCGGGCGGGCGCGTTCGCCAGGCAGTTGCTTCCAGCGTATCGAACGGACATCGCGCACCATAAGCTTTTATGGTCCCATTAGCGATGAGCCAACGGCCGTGCGAGTGGGGAGAACGGAAGCGCGAACGAGCTTCGTTACGAGCTTCCTTCGATTAGTCACATCTGATTATCCCGGATCACTCCGGTTGATCGGAGTCCCTCGCAGCGCGTGGGGGGGGGGGGGGGCGGGCCCCCCCCGGGGGGGAGTTTCAACCCCCTGGCCGCCGTTGGGGGTTTTCCGATTTTCGCCAAAGTAGAAACTATTCTCGCAGTCATGGGAGAAGACGCACGGCTCGCCGTGGCGTCTGGATGGTGTTTCACCACCGGCAAGATGAACGTCGAGCAAGAGCTGTAAAGAATAATTGAGGAAGCAGGGAAGATTAGGTGGAGTCCGACGCCGCCTTCGAGTCGCTTCCGTCGACACTGAGAAATCGGTTCCCACACCACGCTGAGGGAAAGAAAACGAGACCTTCGG
>JAPYZD010004325.1:0-11458 GCA_030522725.1 Ichneumoninae sp. B BG-2022a
GCACATTTTTCCATGTACAAAACAAGAAAAATCAAAATAAAGATAAAAATCTGAAAAAATTCATACGTATTCCGAAAAATGAACGAATCATTTTTATTTTTAAAAAAGTTGAGTTAACACATATTTTGATGAACAATTTTTTTTCAACAATTTTTTTATAACATTTTGAAATTATTGTTATGCAAAATTAATCTTTTCAGTGCCTATAATAAGTATAAATTGTTTCAGATTTTCTTAACATTGGGAAGTGTTTGCAATTCTTGCCCGAATTTCTCGAATTTAGGCAAAATGAACACCACTCGCTCTAACCTTCTTAATCGCGACTCTTTGACTTTCTCATTAAAGGATTAAATTTGTTGACGTGAAAGTCAACAAATTAGCGGCGTAAAATTACAAACTATTTCGTCACAATTTTTTTATTTTGGTAGAATAATTCTTCTCAAAAAACTGAACGGTCAATACTTCTATCATCAAAATGTTCGCGGGTTGTGAACAAAGTTAAGTGAGTTCCGGAGTTTTTATTCGGGATCGTCATGAATTCTTGAAATTGTGGACCTAAATCACGTCGCGCGACAAGCCGCGCGGCGAGCTTGCCACGCTTGTCGCGCCTCTGGTGACTGGGTGAGTGAACTTCCGGTACTCCTACTCAGGACTGCAACGCCGGCCTCAGCGACGGAACTCTTTCACAGATAATAATGCAAGGATGGATACTCACTTAGGATCCGAGAAACCGAAGCCTGCGTTAACGGTGACATTCATCGGTCCCGGAACACCAAAATCGTCCAGGGTGCAGCCGACCCTCACCGATTGATCTCCGAGCCTCTGGATTATCGGGTTGAACTGGACGATCACGGTTACCCAGACGGCTGTGCGAGTACTGCAGTTCGACAATTAATTTTCGGTTTTCAACTATACTGAATTGCAGTGGGTTGAAGGACTCAGGTCGATTGACAATGTGTGCAATTATTTTTAGGTCCGCAATTTGTAAAAGATAATAACTGTAAAAGTGTATAGCAGTCGATAAATTTCCTTTTACTACTACTACTAAAACACACGTTCTCACGATCAGCTAAACTTCACTGTGTCTTGACAAATACATTAATCTTTCGCCTCGGCTTTTGTATTTTTACGCAAAAGAAAAGTTTCCTGCATCCCATTATCGTTTCTACGAAATTCCAGGAGCAATAAAAGGAGGTGCAATAAAGGAGGGAAAAGTGCAATAAAATATAGCAATTTTTAAATATTTTTCGAAAATGGTTGTAAAGATTCAGATGTGTCTGATAAAAGTGGTTGATCTCTCATCGATCTTCGTGAAACTTTGTGATCAATTTAACGTATACCAATGGCTTGAGGTTCTCGTCCGTGGATATTTCTCGCCAGGAGCGAGAGGATTAATTGGGCATAGCGGAGCCATAAGGTCAAAGAGCTGAGATGCTTACCGATTATTTTGATCGACAGCGTATGCCGGTGTAACACCGCATGCAATGTTTCCAGTGTTCAGGTGTTCTTTCGCAGGCAACGATAGAACGAGAATCGTATTGTTCTGACCAGTGCCCTGAACACCGCAACTCTCGCCGTAGCCACTTGCGTAAATTCTTCCGTAGAAGGGTTCAGTAGTGCTGAAATCGACGGTCAGACTCGCGTTGCTGCATCTCACTTTGACTGAAAAAAAACACAATTTTATTTTTATTTTTCATTACTTGCTATTTTTATACAGGGAGGAGCGGGGCAAAACGGGACAGACGATCGGGATGCATCGATGGGGAAAAATGACACAGCCTAAAATGATTGGAAAATTTTGCATTTAAAAGAATGCAATTTTCCGATCATTTTAGGATGTCCCATTTTGTCCCATCGATGCATCCCGATTGTCTGTCCCGTTTCGCCCCGATCTCCTCTAGAGTAAAAATCGTGAAAATGGCCCAACCCGATTGGTCAAAAAGTGGAAGATACAAGGAATGAGCCATATTCACCACTTTAAACCTGTAAATCCTCTTTAAGATACATTTTTTGATATTTTGGGTAATAATGTTCGTATTTGCAGATTTTTAAAAGTGCACTAAAGTTAAAGTTTAATGTCACCGTTAATGGGGCAAGAACTTGCGATTAGAATAGATGCGCAGATTTTTTTCCTGTACTTACGATTGAGACAAGGTTCACGCTCTCTGTAAACGACATTGGGTGTCCGAAGTAAAGAGCTAACACCTGCACCTATGGTGTCGTCCGAATGCAGAAGACAGACCGGTTTTTCGTGTGAACTGCTGTCCACCGTGTAAGATCTACACGCGAAACCGTCGTTGCCTTTGTTGCATCGCTCCTCGCACTGTTGACATTTAAAAAATTATAGAAATTTGGAAAAAATAAAAATAACATACGATAAAAACACTCCAAATTTTTTTACTCTGTTTAGTGCAACAGAATATTGCTGTCCATGCGAATTCTATTTGTCACAAATGAATCCACTTGCATTTTCCTTATTTATTAAAAAAAACTGGCCAAAATTGCTCAATACTGGACGAAAATAAAAATTGTCAAATAAAGACCTTCATCATTCATAAGCATTACAAGTGTTTCTTGAAAACCGACTAAGCCACCTCATGCTATATTTTTCATCTATTTATTTACGGAAACATTTATTCAACGAGATTTTTTTCTAAATTTCATAAACATTTGTCTTTAATATTTTCTGACGTAATGCTTTTTTCATAATCAGAGGAAAACTTGGTCGCGTATTCGACGTGTTCTTAAGTGTTCGATTATTGTGAATTCGTTAGCCTGTTTACCCCGTTCGATAAATAATTTTATCGTGATTTAAGAGAATGTTTTTTACCTGTTTAATTCCGAGGCCGGGAAGTTTAAGATCCGAGTATGGCAGTGTCTCCCCTCGATATTCCGCGTATGAACAATAATCGGTACTTGCTAAACATCAATTAGTACCGCACGTTACAAGACATGTACAAGTAATAATCAATATATTCGTAAAGTGAGCTGCTGCCAAGTAAACAGTACCATTATTGTGTCATTATAATGACGTAAAAATATACATACATAAATTATGGCACTGGTTCTCCAGATATTCGTCTCTGTACATCGAGGCTCTGTAAGATTGCGGTCTCGTACCTCGCGAAATCATTAAAAGAGCGCATCGACCCTGGCTGTCGCTTATCGCGAGATCTCGACTCGTTCGAAATTGCGCGGACTGACAAGAAGAGCCTGAAATATTGTAATATGTAAATTGAACAAACATTTATTATATACAAATATCCACAATAATTTTCTTGTTAATTTATTCTAGTCAAAATTACGGTTCAGTGACAATTTTGTTGGTATTAAAGTTCACATATATTAATAAATAAATTTACCAGCGTCAATGCACTTTTCATAGCATTGTGTTCTCGTCACTATTCCGGGAATCCACGTACTGGAAGTATCTATTAAAATGGCTCCTAGAGTTCTTTCTACCTGCCAGAGCCTCAGCTTCTTGCACATCGACGGTACTGCGAAAATTTATAAAGTGAAATCAAACGATGTTTAGTAAAGGAGGTCGGATTGTATGAAAAAGATCAAATTTCAACAGTCCATATCTTCCTCAATATACCTATTAACCCTTCGACGGTTAAGTGGCCAAAATAGTCACGAATCGTTAGGCCGATTCCTTTTCAATAAACTGTCATTTTACACAAATATTTAAAAGAGGAAGGAAAGTTGAACATCGAAATTTAGTGATTTTGACCTGACTCAACCTCCTTAAGGCGACGTGAAATACCGCTATCGGTCATACTGGTTTTGACCATTTAGGTTAAAAACTAAATTATTACATGAACCTGAATTGACACCCGTTTCATGTAAGAATTTGCTTTTAACCGGAAGTGGTCAGGAGTTGTAAAAAAATATAGATTGCACATCGCTTTAAGAAAATAAGAGAACGTAGAATGATCGGATACCTTTTAAACAAATTTTCTGGTAAAAAGTGACCTGTGGCTCGGGCACGAATTCGTCGCCCTTCGTTCGAACGCTGTGGCAGGTACTTTTCTCAAAGTCAACGACGAAGGCGGTGCAATTTGCGTTGGCGCACCTTTAATCATTGTCATCGTTAATAATAATGAAGTGTGGGATCCGGCAGGCTGTCGTCTGATACAACAAGTTTGTCAACGCGTGTTGTGTCATACCAGACGCTCGTAATAATAGATAGTTTGGTTATAGCGGTACCTGTTGAAACAGGCGACAACGATTCCCTGCGAATCTACACCCGCATATAGAACATCACTCGAAGCTGTGTACTCCGGTTTCATCCCCGGGACTTTCTCCCATCCGGTGTCCTCGCAAATCGGTGCCGATGCTGTTGACGAAATATGTAAGGAAGATAATTAACACAATGTAAGAGTCATTAAGGTATGCCCCGTTCCCTCGAGCTGAGTCATTGACAAACTGAACTCGTCATAGTAGAAAATTACATTTTTAGGCTAACTGAAATCGCTATAAAAGCTCAAAGAACCTAGAAAGATATGTCGCTATGGCGAAAAGTAAACTATACATTTTATTAAATCATTTTAAAACTCAATAATAAAGTACAAGCCCACTAGACACTCGCAAACACTCGCGAACACTCGCGAACACTCGCGAACACTCGCGAACACTGGCCAACACTGGCCAACACTGGCCAACGCTGGCCAACGCTGGCCAACACTCGTAAACACTCGCAAACCCTCGCAAACACTCGCAGACAGTCGCAGACAGTCGCAGACACTCGCAGACACTCGCAAACAGTCGCAAACACTCGCAAACACTTACAAACACTCATAGACTTTCAACGTGGTCTCCGCGAGTGTCTGTGTGAGTGTTCAGTGGTTCTGTACTTTACTATTATGTACACATTCATAAAAGAATTAAAATTCCTTCAACTTAATTGACGCATCGTCGCACATGTATACGGATGCAAACTGTTCGCAATTAAAAGTGAATGAAAATGTACGGAAGAAAAACACACATACTTTAAGCGCTATTCACATCGTGTCGAGTATAAAACATCTTTAGGATGTTTGAAATCTTCGACAATATTGAAGTGTTTTTTTTTCTTCTAAGTAATCGTTGATAATTTCAGGATTACTGACAATACCGTCCAGAGGTTCGGTAATAATTACGCAATTGTTACGTGGCCTCTTGATTGAAATTATCATTACAACGAGAAACCTTGAGATAAAATCGAGAATGCATCATTGAGTTGTAATAGTTATGTCACGCGTTCGCATACGAAAGATCGGCGTCAGGAAAATCTAGAAGCGTGCAAAAGCAAGGGATCTTTATCGTCGTGTGCATCGTCAATCGTGCGTAACTGCAGAAAAGTCGAGCAAACGACAAATATGCGGAATAACTGCGTCGGTAATTCTCACCTGCATCATCGGTGCCCGTGCAGGGAAACTTCGCCGTTATCGCGAGAAGAATAAAAATCAAAAGTGTCCTGTACATTTTTGATAATTTATTTGATTTTTTTTTTAGTCAACAATTTTTGGATTTTTCTTCGCCTCCTCTTCGCTCGATCTTGCCGGTTTCCGGTTGCACCAACGATCGAGTGTTACGAGCCGCAACTGGCCAGCGAAACAATCGCCAGGACTGCAAGGACTCGCGACTGCACCGGCGATTTGCGAACGCCGATGATGACGGTGATGAGTTCGACAGACGTAATACCGACACCGCACACCAATCGGCACAGCGCGGATCACACAAGCGAAACACACCGCGCTCGGCTTCAGAATAGATTGATTCTCAGTTGTTTTTCACTTTGCGCCGGTGTTTTGTGTCTTCTCGCCATCGTACCGTCAAAGTACACGCGAGAGCTCTGCTCGCAACCTCGGCACCGCTTCATCCAGCAGTTTCGTTACGTAATTCAGGAACGTGACACGTGGAATAACCGAGGCGCACTATAGTTTTTTTTTTTTTAACTCGGAATTGACAAGAGCAGCAATGAATGAGTAAAACTGATAAAGATTGAGCGCGGAGTGACTAACGGTATGGGAGTTATCGCGGTGAAATACAAGTGTCTCCGTGCTCTTGCATAATTTTCATTCTGCACTCAGCTTTTGTCCCGTTTAGAAAACGTTGGAAATATTGAAGCATCGAGACTCAAAATTATGATTTTTGTTTTCAAGAAACTGTACAGCGAATCTAGGAATGGGGCTGAAATTTCTGTAACCACCACTTAAACTTCGTTTCGGTAATTTTTTCTTGCATAATTGTCATTCTTCGCTCAGCTTTTGACTGGTTTAGAAAACGCCATAAATATCGAACTATCGAACCTCAAAATTATGATTTTTTTTTCCAGCTGAACAAATAATCTACGAATGAAACTCAAATTTCTTTAGACATCATTTAAACTACGTTCCGGCAATATTTTTTTCCTCGACTCAAGCATAAAATGTTTTGTTTAGAAAAAAAATGGAGGCTTACTTTTGACTCAAATATTTAAAAATAATTATGCGACATTTGCGTGTTGATTTAATTACAAATTTATTATATTTACATTAACATCTCACGTTTCGATTTACAGATTTTTTAATGCATTTCCCGCATCGACATCTTTCATCCGTCGTTTTTTTATTCTGCACTAAACCGTTCCGAATTTTAGGGTTGCGGTAAGGTTGACCGAGTGACAAATATCTTAGCCGTAGGATTAGATTTGACTCTTATATTGCGATTTAATTTATATTACGAAATTATTCACGATATATTTTTTTTTTTTGAAAATACGTGATTTATTTTTATTTTTATTTTTATTTTTTTTTGGGCACTTGACGTGCTTTCGATGAGACTAATAGCCGAACTCGCGGCCGCGCATCCGCGGTATGAATGCACGCGCGCACTACTACCGAGCGGCTTCCTCCTTCCTAGTCGGACCGCGCCACTAGTGTCTAGTACCTTTGCGTTTACGTAAAACAGCTTTGTTTGCTCGTACAACGCAATTGGGTCACTTGTTTTCACGCACCGAGCCGCCGCCGCGCCGTTTCGTTATCTGTTCGCTGGATTTTTCAGGGTCCTTCGTCGTCACCGAAATGCAAATGAATTTCAAATGACGCGGCTCGCTATCTCAATCTTCCCGCAGAAATCTCCGGTCGATCCAAACAATCAAAGACGGCACACGGTAATTTTTTAATTTTTTAAATTAAAATTTGTTTGTTTCTGAAAATTCTTAATTTCACAAAAATTTAATTATCGTCGATAGTCGAAAAAAGTAGGTTCTCACAACTATCTCGATCGAATGTAAGATCTACTGAATCAACGATATAGTAAACAAAATTTCGACGTAGAATTTATTTAAATCAATTTTTTCATTCAATAAAAAAATGTTGAAAAAAATGTCTTATCACAGTTATCACTCGCTGCACGCGAACTCGTACCTCGAGCGAGAAACAGGTGTTATTTTTAAAAATAGTTTAACCCGAATATTCACAGAATCAATGAACCCGATAAAAAACCACATAGATACGTAGAATCGATGATAATAAAAAAGTTGGATCTGATAAATTCTCGATATTTTTTGTTTTTTTTTTTAGCGAGACGCTGATGCCAGTGTTGGGCTACGAAGCGTACTGACGTTGAGCGGGGTACGTACGCCAAAGTCTATATATTTGATTGCATCGTCGTTAAACAGCGCGGAGACGCACACACGAGGCGAGAACGTCGCTCACAGATAGCGAGAGTGAAGAGCACGCACCGTACACATTACAGCTTTACACCTGTGTGTACAATTGCGGAGGTTGCTGTACTCCCCCATACGTAAACAAATATACTATAGCTTCCGAGGTTTGGCCCGTGACACGGATCCATGCGCTCGCTCACTTGCTCGGAACATAAGCCGGCTTATGTTCCACACATGTTCGCGGGATCGGATTTTTTTTCGATAAAGTGTATGTGACAAAAATCACGTTTTCGCAATTTCGTCTAGACAATGATCTATAGAATTGACCAACGAAGTAATCGGATTGGTAAGCCAAAAGACGTAGAAGTCGAAAAACCGCTCACCTGTGCTACACTTTTTTTTTCTTCACAAATATCCCCGGTATTATTTTTGTTTTAGGGTCGGAAGTTTTAGATTACTGAAAAAATGGTCATATAACATTTTTTGGGACCACTTCGGCTTTTGGTCATCTCGGAAATTGTCGTCAATATCATGGTAAAAATCGTTCTATGGTGAAAGAAGATATTTAAAGATGCGATTATTATTTTTCATTTTACTATTTTATACACTTTATGTCGAAAAACTGGTAGTTTCAAAAGCTGATAATTTCCATTTTTATAATATTATTTTTTCATCAGTTTAATTATGAACAATTGATTAATTAATTTCTTTATATTATTGTTGTCATTTCATTTACTTTTATTGTCGCAAATTACATTGAAAAAAAATATACACATCTATCTATATAGACATAAATGAAAGGTAACGAAGGTTTCACTTATATGTGCTATTAAATTTCCCAACAGGCTGCAGACATTTCTTAGCACAATTTATAGTCTGTTTGTCCTGAAGTAACAGCGAGCGCTGACAATAAACTGCTTCCTCCAATCAAGTTTTATTATATAAAAAATAAAAAAGGTTACACTCGCCTCTTGGCTATTGATAATCACCGACGGAAGTGAATTCGAAGGAAAATTTCGTAAGGCTCCGGGTGACTCTTGATTAACGGGTCGAGTTGCAATAGGTGTGTAAAGGTTTTCGCCGAGCGGACCGGCTCGTAAGACCGAACAAACCGTCCTGACGATTTTTTAACGACCAGGTAATCGGGAATCGGTTCGCTGGTTCGGCGAATGCCCAACAGCACACGGCGAAGCAGCGGAGGGTCCGCCGGAAATCTCCGAGGCTCGTCCAGCGATCGTGATCTTGTTTCGGCCGGATGTTGCGCAGGATCGATAGGATATAGTATTATTCAGTGAAATCACGTGGGAGGTTGCGACGTTACCGCAACGAATTCGTTGGCTGTCCATGAAAGATCCACCTTCGCATTGCAATCACGGAAAACGATAAATAAGATTCCAATGCTCATTACATGTCGGGATTAACATCAATAACCGACATGAAAATTAAGGATATCTAATATACAGCGAAAGATATATTCAAAATGTACAAAACATATATTTCAGAAAAATGTTGATAGGACGACTATATTTTGGAACATATGCGATGTAGATGTTTTTCGCAATTAAATTTTGAATATGCGAATATTCAATTTACAAAAATGTATATGTCGCCTAAGTATTTAATATAATTAAAATGTATTTCTTATAATGAATTCTAAAATGTATTTCTTCAAATCCAATATGTTTGTTATCTGCATTATCGTTTCTGCTGCTCTGAATAATTTTACCTTCGGAAACATCTGCAGAATTAATAGAATCTTAAGTCGTACTTTATCGATCGCTCGAAAAATGGTTTGCTGTTTGGTTGGCTATTTTTTTATTTTTTTAATTCTCGTTATTGTAATTGGTGTAGGTCTTTTTTATTAACTGAGACTTGAGCTGGCATTTCTGAAAATATTTCGGTATTGCTAAATTTCAAAATAGAGTTCAATTGACCTTTTTTCATTTTAGTACTGAGTAAATCAACGGAATGTTGTTTTCTATTGAATTATGCGACGCAAAGTGTTCGCTCCATTCGCAGTTATGCTCTTCCGAACATTTTGAAAGTTTTACTGATTCTTTAAGCGGATAAAAGAGCACAGACGCGCCGGTAGGAAGTACGTGCTGTGCGATGCAATCGCCCGTCCAGCGCATTTGCATCTAGCAGCGATGTATTTTGAAAGAGCCGCATCGTTCGCACGTTCGTTCAAAAAAGGCGTGTAAGAAAAGCATTTTTTCTACAAAGTACAAATGACGAGATTTCGGAATTTTGCTGATTACAAATTACCCGTGAAAGCCAATTGTACATCCATGGCAGCGGCAATAATTCCATAGATGGAAAGCGTGTATTTTCAATATAAATAGAAGAAAAGAAGTGAAAGCTGTTACTACCGTCTTGCGAGTTCGGCGGCGACTCACATTGCAACTGCAAAACATTTACAGTATTTAACGCTTTAAGGCTTGATTTTTGTTGAGTACATTGACTATCTCTGCTATTTTCATTGTCCGTTCGTATGATCGAAATTATAATGTTAGTCCCTCGTAAATAATTGATTTTTAATTTTTATTGCGAATAAACATTTCGACGTAACATTTTAAAAAATCATTCATGAAAAAAATTATTTTACATAATTTGCTGAAAAGAAGTACTCATAGAAAACGGGCAAAAATTGCCTGAGTCATGGTGACGACAGAAATTAAAATAATTAAAAAAGCAAAAAAATCTTCATTCAAGTTAAAAAAAAAATTGTTAGTTTTAGCAGGTTGTAAAATTTGACCTGATTTAATTGCATCTTTCACTCCTTATGAAATAAGGACATTCGTTAGTTCGCCGCATGTGGTGATTCTCTTTTATTTAATACCCAATTTAGGCAATTTCATGTAAAAATTTGGGAATACAAAAATTTTATTAAAAAAAGCTTCCTCCATCAGGAACCAAAAACTCTGAGGAAGAAGAAATTTAAACAAGTTCGTCCTGAACAAGCATTGACTGTATCGATTTCGAGCACGGTTTATTTACCGAGCGCCTATAAAAATAGTCGACAAATTTATTCACCGAGCTGACGAGGTGAACAATTATCGGCACTTACGAGCAAGTGTTCGCCTCGTTCGAAATAAACAGGTGTTAGAATAATAGTCGACAATATGGCTAAAGCAGAGACTGAGGAGCGGCCCGAGTGATGTATGGACGCGTTCTAACATAGTTTCGCGGCAAATTTCGTAAAACATCTATAAAGCCCGTTTTCACTAAAAGCAGAAATTGCGAAAACGCGTTCGCCTAATTTTTCGTAATGCGCGGAGCTAACGCCAATTGCGCGCATGCTCGCCGGTGAGCGAGCATTCGTTTCCACGCTCGGCTGTGCCTGAAACGAATTCTCCTTCCAGCTTTTGACGGTTCCGCGACCTTTGTCTGGTTGGTCTTGCGCTTCGCTCACCGCGGAATCTCATCATCTCGGTTACAAAGCATCGGTGTTGTATGCTTCGGCGTTGTCCGGTCGCCCGTTTGCCTCCGGTATTGGTACGAGGGTACAGTCAACCCTCTCGTAAGTCACAAGCTCGGAACAAGCGAGCTCTCTTAAGAGCATATGAAACACTATGGAGTGCGAGAGAGATAGCATCAGCTGAGAACGTGTTTCACATGCTCTTAACTCGTATTCCACCTCAGACTCCACTACGCTGCCAGTCGAGCACGGTCGACCATTCATGAGCCGGTGTACCTGGGAGGGGGGGGACCAGTGCGCATGCGCGCAAATGTCCTATTCTTCATAAATGTCCTATTCTTCATAAATGTCCTATTCTTCATAAATGTCCTATTCTTCATAAATGTCCTATTCTTCATAAATGTCCT
>JAPYZD010004326.1:0-11933 GCA_030522725.1 Ichneumoninae sp. B BG-2022a
CGCTGCGCGCTGACTTCGCATAAGTTCAACAACAATAAGAGAAAATTGCAAGTACTTCTTGATGGTGTAAAAATCTGGAAAAAATCATGTATACTAAAGGTACTGAGAAGATTAATTTTATATAATAATAATTGCAAAATGTTGTTAACAAATTCATCATAAAATTAATTGGTTAACACATTACCCGGCAACAAAACTTTTTTGTTTTAATGAAAATGATCCGTTTATTTTTCTGAATACTTATGAATTTTTTCAGATTTTTAAGTAATCGTTGATTTTTTATTTTTTTTTATAGAACAAAAATCAACGATTACTTAAAAATTTGAAAAAATTCATGCGTATTAAGAAAAATAAACGAATCATTTTCATTAAAACAAAAAAGTTTTGTTGCCGGGTAATGTGTAAATCAATTAATTTTTTGATGAATTTGTTAATAACATTTTGCAATTATTCTTATGCAAAATTAATCTTCTCAGTACCTTTAGTATACATGATTTTTTCAGATTTTTACACCATCAAGAAGTACTTGCAATTTTCTCTTATTGTTGTCGACGAAGTCAGCGCGAAGCGAGACTTGCTCCTTAATCAGTATTTTCGGCACTAAATTGATTCCCTAGTCCCGTCAGAGTGAAGGGCCGAGGATCGCTGGGCGCCGAACCGTAAGCATCTAAAGACCGCCTGGGGTAACGAGTTAACCCAGTGTACCATTAACGGATACGCCCAGGAAGTGTACGGTTGTAAGGTTAATCGTCGTGGACGACGAACAGATGCGCGCGCTTCTCGCGCGAGTGCTCTGCTTTAATTATCGGTAGTGCGATGCTGCTTACCATGACCGTCCTTTATCTGTACGCACTTAAAATTTCTCAGGTGAAGAACATCAGAAAGAAGACACAAGCGAAAGAGACATAATATCGTATAATAACTACGGTCTTGTAGCTAATGTAAATGAAGAAAATTCTTATATTCAGGAGTTGGGAAAAAAATATTACACATGCATATTCAGGTCCATTCATTTATTATATATTAACTTTGATTACACTATCTATTTGTTTTTCATATATTTTATTATTGCTCGCTTCTCGAATAAGACCCCAGCTTGCTGAACGAAATTCTAAGAGCATGAGAACTTTTTTTTTTTAATTGTCATGGACGATGAATAGATGTGCGCGTTTCTCGCACGAGTGTTGTGCTTTACTTGTCGATAGTGCGCTGTTTTGTTTTTTCGTTCATACGGATTAAACGTTTTAATTTGTTTGTGTGTTTGAGCATGAGACGTATTCGAGCAGCGACAGCTTACTAGCATCAATAATTGGCAATTATATTTTTTGTTTTATCATAAATAGTCAAATAACTTAATGGCCAACTTATAGACTAGAAAGTAAACTATAAATTAACAATACTTCCGCGCGAATGCTGCTTCCAATGGCTATTTTTTTCTTTCGTTCTTTTTTTTCAATATATAATATGAAATACCAATTCGAAAACTAATAGTATGGCTGTTACTTAATGGATGATATGATTGAACCCGGTCAGACCAGCCGCATCCGAGTTCTCTATATCAGCGTTTAATCGCTTATAACCAGCAACGAATTGGTTGATTACTTGTTTCGTTCTTATTTTTCTTTTTTTTTTGTTTCTTCCTCTTTTTCATACTTTTTAACGCGTATAACAGAATATATTATAAAAAAACGAACGTTTATTAAAACCCTTTGACCGTTACTCTGTAGGGACCTGTGCACACCACCGCCCTTTACACTCTTCTCGTTACGACCGAAGCGGTTCTCACCGTCTCCTCATTAAACTTTCACTTTGCTTTATTTTTTCAACTTCGATAAGCTCGATTATCCTAAGCTACAGAAGTATACGTCCCGCTAATGAACAGGATGTGCGTCTGGTACACCGGCATTGAAACATGTCGAAAATAATGTTTTTTTTTCTCACCATCAATGGACACTGACTATTGCGTCATTAACTCATTACAAATAAAAAGACGATTAAAAATTCACAATAATACGTAGCCTGAGACTTTAACAATTCACTCTTGGCGTATAACGAATGCGTGCGCTCGATAGTTTTTTCTTTTTTTTTTAATGGACGTATACATTTATGTACGTCACCCCCCCACAGTCAAAGGGTTAAGTACTATCATAATGCGTCTTTAGGACGAGATTCACATATATAATATTACCTACGTTTTTTTTTGTTTTATTTATTTTTTTGACAAAGCGACCACCCGATCAATCATTTTTTGTTTTATTTTTTCTGTTAAGCCATCGTGACATCCAAAGCAAGTTCAGTCATGTATTGAAAATGATAGTCGTTTGCTCGTCATCGATTTTATAATTAATGCAACTTCCTTTAATTTTTTTTTTTCCATTTATTTTTTACTTTCTCGTTACACACAAAGTACGTGGGGGAGAAAGTATTGTTTTTTTTATACGTTATCAGTTATCACACGACGATTCGCGTGCACAGGATGAACTCTTGTATGCATTTGTTTCGCGCATTGTTCAATTAAATGGCTGAGAGATGCTTTCGCGGCCTCTGTCACGGAGTGTACAGGCGGAAGCTCTTACATTTGTTTTCCCCTATGGTTCAGAGAATATGTACTACAATGACACACATACGGAATCGTGAATTTACATATCCTCCCATCCCCCCACTCAATAGCGAACGAGTGACGTAATTATTTTGTTTATATATTTTTTTTCAGTTTTGTTTCCATTGAATTACCACATATGTAACATGTCCTTGGGGACTCTTTACGTTGATCGGAATAAGAAGTTACATTACCCTATTCGCTTTTTTTCGAAATTAAAAAAGCTATGTTCCCTTCACGTGGAAGGAAAGAAAAACTATTTTTTTTCTGCTCCCCCAATGATTTTCATAGTTTGATCCACGGTCGACCCGAAGACTTTCTCGCTAATATATTGAACAGACGGAGAGTAATATCGCCCTTAGAACAAAAAAAGAGCTCCTCCCGAGGACAGTAACAATACAATAGCTTTATACTGAATCATTTTGTTTCATACGCGATTTCTTTTTTCTTGTTTCTTATCTTTTTTTTCTTCTTAGCAATAAATACCAACAGCAATCGACAGTAATATAATGAGATACGCTACCGGAGAATATCCATAAAAATCTATAACTCCTATGTCAAACAATTTTAATGAGCGCTTCGTGAAGCACCGCCTTCTAAAAACTCGCCTTGGGTCTCCTCTCCCGATATATCTGTCGCCCAGGACTAGTTAGCAACCGAATAAAAAAAAAACAACAGTACTAAGCTCGCGAGAGCTCGTTGCTAATGGCAATGACAAGCACCAATTGTTACTCGAATAATAACGACAACAAAATCGTTTGGGCTGTAAAAAAAAATCGTACGACTGTGCGCTCGTTGCGAAGATCAGTGGCCGTTATACATGTGTCAAATGATAATGCGTGTTTCAGACACGTGTCTAATTTTTTTTTTTCTTCATATACCGCGATACATCGTGTAATCTATTCGCGTAATCCGCAGCATTTTCTCTACGGCATTGCTAATAGAATACAATGTGTTCGACTACCGTTAATTACAGCGCCACTTGCTCTATAATACTATCTGAAATTCCTTATCAGCGGTAGCGACCATTCCGAAGAATTTTTTTTTCATTTTTCTTTTCTTTCGACAATTCACCATAGCGATAGGAACGCAAACGAATACACAGATGAAACGCTCTTGCGAAGATTACACATCGATGAGCGAGGGCACTCGATAACAAACGCACAGCCTTAACGCGAACTGCGTCGAAGTTGTACATAAAACGATCGCGTACATCCGCGTTAACGAAAATCAGTGGCCAATCGACGAATTGAAAATTATAAATGGTAACCGAAGTCTCGCAAACAGAATTCATTTGGTATCGATATAATGCGGTGATCTTTGTATATAATAAATAAAATAAAAAAATCGTTCTCTCCGTTCGACGACGTGAGAACGGAGAGTTGCGTCGAGTGAGTTACATCGCCTTAAGCTAATCGTCGCGCTCGCAGTAACGCGCATCGCGGCTTCTTTTTTTTCTGTATCTCGCGCATCGCGATACTTGCGACTTTGTATCCATTAGATCTAAAGTTAAGTTATCTTTGGGATGTCACAGGATTGTCTCTACGAAGTCTCTACGAGTTTTCTCATCCGCGGTACTTAATAACATCAATGTTCAGTTACAGCTTTGTTTTTCCACCAGAGCACACGTTTACCACACTTTAACGCGTTAACGAGGAACGAGCGGAGATCCTGAAGTAGTCGCTCGCAAATGAAAAACACTTAATGAGAGTTTCCATTTTGTTTGTTTGTTTTTTTCTTTCTTGCTTTTTTTTCGTTTTTGCACACACGAGAAACGACTAGGCTGTACATCGAACGCTTAATGACCTCGGAGGGAAGGACACTAACCGAATAAAGTTCCGTCAGTGAGTATTCCATCGTACGTCGAGACACCTTAGAATCACGGACTTTTTTTTCCTCCTCTTCCTCGCACAGATTACTCTTAATATCTAATGAGAAAGGATGGACACGAATGACAATGACGCGTGTTAACTCGTTATTCCCATCGATAATCTGATTGTGCCGCTGAGTTTATCTTTCCCTCGGAAACGGAGTACGGAACAAGTCGTTTCGTTTTTTTTTTTTATAAGATGTATAAATTCAGTTTTCATTTTTTTTTGTTTTCTTTTCCTGTGTAGTTCGATGACGTACGTTGGTATAAAAATAATACGCTTCTCGCTATATCGTCGATTGCATCCATCCATTCCTCGCGACAATACGTTGATACGGTTGGTTCTCGGGACAAAATTTAACGACTCGTAATTGCGCGAGCGGAGCGAGACTCGCGATACACAACGACGACGATCGTTTCGCTTGGCAACTTTCGAGACAAACGCGTATGCGACTCTCCACGCGAATACACACTCGTGACAGACATATATTTAACATTCACTCTACCGGAGTGTCCCGCGAGTTTTCGCAAGTACACTTTATCGCGTTTGGTTGTTGTGCAAGGTAAACGTACGATGGGACGATGTACTCGCGCACTTTCATTCATTCGACGGTCGATTGTGCGGGGCATGAGCGTTGCTTCCGTCTGTGCGAACACTTCGCTTCCGACCGACGTGCAATCGAGTTACGGAAGAAGATAAATCGATAGATACTCTCTGGCTCCCTCTCTCAAATCCGTTCACATTCGGGAAAGGAGAAAATTACGGGATGCTCGCGGTGGTTCTGCTAGTCGACGCGATTGGTAAGTACACACAACTATATTCAGACACTCGCTCGCTATCGCTCTTTTCTTTTTCTCGTCGCGCGGAAACAAACAAACAAAAATCTCGTGTGTAAAATACTATCGGTATTTATCCTGCTATGCGCGCGTAGAGGATTGTGATGGACAGCTTTCTTTTTCAGCGTGTTTCATTTTACTCCGAAATTATAATTCGTTTATCTACTTATACCTTTGCGGCTCGTACAGTTTGCGTAAAATAATAATAGCGCAACGATGCGTAACAATTAACAGATTGCGACGCCGTAGAATTCTTAATCCGAGGATTCGCACGTCGATGCGCGTTCACAATTGGCTCTCTCACATTCGTACCAGACACACACACTCGGCCCAATCGTCGTTGGGTATATTCGGTTTTTTTTTTGTCTTATTTTCATTTCAACTAAACAATACTAATCGGCGAAACTATATATCGAGGTAAATTATAATTATGCTTACGCGAATGCCCCTCGGTTCGAGTACTCCGTTTCATGGGCGGACGATATTATTTTTATACATTTTTCAAGGACTCGTTTCATTCTTTTCTTTCCCTTGTTTTTTATTTTTTTATTTTTTATTTTTTTTTTCCACTCGCTACTCTCTCTTTACCTTCCTTTCACTATCGATTAAACTTACATACGTTCCGCCCTTGTCACGATTCTTACGTAAACTATATAATGGCGTTTAATATAGTACTTGCAATACTTTCGAATCAGTGACAGTCTTAGGTGGTATCGATCTTAGTGCATTGTACCTACCGAGGGACAGCACTGGGAAAATTGTCCCTGTTTGTTTGGTTTTTTTTTCTTCTTTTTTTTAATCATTTTCAATAGGTAAAAATTTTGTAGCTTCTAACGACGTACAATGTGCAAATGTGTTTATGATCGTGTGTTAGTCTTGTATCTTTTTTGTTTAAATAGTCGAGGCTTTGATGTAATGTCTATTGGACAGTCGTAAGAAACGACATCTCAAGGAAGATGCTTAAAATACATAGATGAGGTTCACAAGCTGATGGTAAAGAGTTTGTGCTTATTAAACGTCACTATACTGTCAGATCTTTTTTTTGGTACAGCGGCGCAATCATTATTTGTTCCTAGCGTTAATTCATCGAATGTCAGAGATGTCGGTTTTGCTTCCAAAGATTTTGACTAACTGATCTTCGTAATCATCGATATTACGCTTCATTAGCTCCATGCACGGTCCCAGTAAGCGCTCGAATGCTTCGACGTCCAGGACTGAAACGATAAGTTCGCAGAGGAACATCAGAGGAGCTCAATTTGTCTCTGGTTTTTTTTTTTTTTTTTTACTCGTACGGTCGGTCCAGAAAACAGTACACAACGATGAATCAAAGTATTGAACTCTGTCTATTGTTACCGTATACAGCAACAGTACACAGAGCGACGACGATGGAATCGAAGGCAACCATCCAATAAGCCGCGAATGCGTCGCTCGTCTCATGTATAACATTGCCTACGTTTCTGTTGTCACTATTCATTTTTTGACAAAGCGGTCACCCGGTCAATGGTAATTTTTTTTATCTCTTAAACCATCTTGACGATTTTCGGAAAATTCGTCTAAAACAATTCATCTAATAAGCATTCATTCAAGAAATGGTACTTTTTACCATTGTGACTTTCTCAATTTTTCAAATTCTTTATACTTTTTATTCTTTGCCAATCACTTTATTTCGAGAGTCTTTCAGCAACAGCGGTAAACGTTCATAGATTTTCAACTACAGTGAAAAATATCTGTCTACAAAATAAACATCTATCTAAGGTAAGCGGCCCAGTTTCCGCCGCTGTCCCAGTTACCGCCATTAATCGCAATTTATACTAATAATAAATACATTACACGTTAAATACAAACGAAATAGGCGGCATACTGAAGAGCGGTTTACTCTTGATTAATGCCGCGATACGTATATTTTTAATAAAATGTTCCCTTTAACAATTGAAGGTGGCGGAAACTGGGCCTAAAGGTAGCAGAAACTGTGCTTACCTTATAGAGAATTGTTTTAGACAATTTTTTTTAAGCGAATTGTTTTTAGACGAATTATTTCATACGAATTTTCCTCAGACGATCTTGACATCCGAAGCAAGTTCGGTCATGTATTGAAAATGATAGTCGATTGCTCGTCCTCGATTTTTTAACGAACGCAACTTCCTTTTCTTCTTTTTATACTGTCTAGTTACACGACAAAATACGTGGAGAGAAAATATCCTTGTTTTTTTTCTTCGAACCATCAGTTATCCCAGGACTATTCGCAGAGAAACGTCAAAAGAACTGAATTTGTCTCCCGTACTATTTTTTTTTCTTACTCGTACCGTCAGCCGAGAGAACGGTATAACAGCGACGAATCGAGGTATTCGTATCAAACTCTGTGTACTGTTACCGTATACAGTAACAGTACACAGGGCGACGACAATGGAATCGAAGGTAACGATCCAATAACTCGCGATATCGTCGCTCGCCACCCGTTTCCGAAGTTTCGCCGTTGTTTTACCTCTACGTGTAAATTTCCTGGCGAAACAACTAACGAGACTCGGACTGGAATTTACTGTTACGTTCGTGCAGTTGCTCCTCGCAAAAAATCTATCGTGGAGGCATCGATGTAACGTATTTAATAAATATTTTTTAAAAATTAAAAAATTAATCTTTGATACTCACAGGCCAGTTTGACGTTCCCGACCGCATATGCGGATGCGGCTCGCGGCTTGTGTGTGACTAGAGCCAGTTCGCCCAAATATCCGCCGGCAGGGACGCGATTGATCTGTTCGGCGGGTGCGAATTTACATTAACCGATAAAGTCGAAAGGGTCGATGAAATTATTATGCTTTTTTTTAATATGAAAAGTCCTCAACCCACCTCGACCTCCCTGCCGTTCTCTCCGAGGATCGTGATTCTCACTATTCCGTCTTCCACGAAGTACATACCATCGGCCATGTCGCCTTGCCTGATGATTCTCTCGTTATCGGCAAAGTGCTTTGGTACAAGTGCATCGGCAAGATTCATACGCTCGTACGCCTGAAAAAAAAATCACCGAATCGAGGTCGTGAAATAATAAAAAAGATCGTTTTACATCTACAATTCATTTTCAATTTCGGTGCACGTTGAAACGAAAATTCTATCTCCTCTCACCTCGAGGGACTTGAGCATCGGCACTTTGTTGAGTAAATCCTCGTACATCTTGCGCTTTTTGTACGCCGACTTCAGCAATATGCGACGGAATGTTTGCCTGTCCATTGCCCAAAGGGTTCCTTTCGTGTTAGCCTTTATGGTCGCCGCTCTCGGCATGTTGTACAAAAGCGCCAATTCTCCGAAATAACCGCTGCTGTCGTACGAGTGAATCAACATGTCGGCGCCCATCTGATCTTTTACATAGACGTCGAATTTCCCTCTGAAATAAAAAAAAATGTATTATAAATAACATAATAATAAATTTAAAAATTCAAAATTTGTTGAAAACGTTCTCGGTGTTATCGTCATTACCTTTCGATAACGTAAAAGTTGTCACCGTCGTCGCCTTGCCGAATTATGAAATCGCCGGGTTCCACACTCTTCTCGAACATTGCGTCGAGAACATCGGCCATTTGTTCCTTGAAAGAGAAAAAAAAGCGTGAAATTTTCGCAAAGCTTCCTAATCCAAACTTTACTTTTGTGTACAAGGCTTCTATGAAAAACAATTTCCCATGATTATCTGGCTTCCTCATAAATGAAGCTTTGTCGGTAAAAATAAAATAATCGCGTTTAGCTTTTTCAATTTTTTTTCTTTACTATGGAGGTTGTGAGGATTTCATTTATATTTTTGAAAGTTTTTCGTCGAGTCAGATACTTAGGTTCTTCAAGATTCCGTCGGATGAAAACATATGGCTGTTCGAAAAAAAATATCATTCATTTTGGCAATATTTACCATAAAGATTCCCTGTAAAAATTGTAATTACTCGTCGTTTCAGGGCCATGTCCGATGTGTTTTTTCCCACTGATCACGAATCTGCCACTCATTTCACTCTCAGCTCAATATTTGATACGGAAACTCGTTCAGAATAAAAATTCTAAGGTTTGGAAAAATTTTTAAAATCCAAAATTTCATAAAATATAAACGATGCCTGAGACTTTGTACAAACGACTTTAAAAAATATAGCGCTCATTTGACTATTGCGAAGCGCTCCAACCTCTGCAAGGAAACGAATAAGCGAAAAAACCCGCAGCGCTACGAACAGTCGGCCCGTATAATCGGGCGTGAATCGCATTCCTCGCTGTGATCAATTTACCTTATCGAGGGGCCGGAAAATTAGTATTGTTTTAACGCTTTCGCTGAGCCTCTGCCGCTGCTCGTCGCTCTTTGGATGCACCATCTGTGGAGAAGAAAAGGAAATGAGAAAAAATAAAGAAACAAGTAATAGAAAAAAAAAAAAAAAAAAATAGAACATGCTATAGTAATTTTCGCTCATTAGCAGGCTCGCGGAAAAACGGCTTACGAGGTGGTAATATTGCAGAGAGGCCCGCAGGCACGTATCGCTATGAGGGATCGCATTCACCAACATTTGCTAATTTCGGCTTGCCACGATTAGGCCGCGCATGTCACAAACATATCGATCTTCAGCCGTTACCGTACAGTTTCATTGAGTGTCAAAGGCCGACGACAGGAAGCGTTTTTAAAGAGTACAACAAAAATTAAAAAAAAAAATTAAAAAATCTATATATATATATATAAAACGTTTCCATAGAATCGCATAATAATCCGCCGCAGAGAGCGCGGATAAATAGTCGAATCGACCGTCCCAACGATAGTCTCGTACACGTCGGCAAAATGTATCGTGTGGAGGAGCGAGGACAAAAAAAGGGAAAAAAGTGTAGATTTAACAATTATTCCAGGCTGATGAGAACGCGGCTGAGAATATTGCATGGCTCCGCGCGCTCGACGGGCGCACGGAGACGGTGTGTGTGTGTCTCTCCTCCGGCTGAACGGCACGTCTAACAGTACATACTGTGTGTGTATACTCGGGTTATCGAACATGTGCCCTGACGTCATAAAGGCTCATCGCACGCATGATCGAGCAAGGCATATACCTTTTGTGATTCTCAAAGGGCAGGTGTGCACAGCCGCGCGGGAGAGCGATAGCTCCTCTCTCGGCGATGAGGAGGAACAAAAAGATATATAGCTAATCTCTTCGTCGCTTGGGGAAAAAAATTTGTATCTCGTACAACGACCAAAGAAAATTTGTTGTTCCAGCGAACTAGGCACTTCCGTTCCTTGGCCGGCACGAAGACTTCGACGTCGGACGACAAATCGAACGTAATTCTAGTGTTTAGGTCGTTTAAAGTTCGTCCGCTCAGCTGGCTCATTACGCGCTCCATCGTGTAGACTCGATGTAATTCGTGAAGACGTTCGCGAGTCATGGACGATTTGCATAATTCGTTTCAGATATATATATACGTGCTTATATATATATATATATATACATAGTGTTTATATATATGTATATATAGATATATAACCTCGATCTCTGTGCACTAGAGCGAGGCTGTTTTCAACGGCCCAATTGGGCAGCGCGGTAGGCGATCGGCGAGAGCGTCCACCGATTCGCTGAATCAATTGGTTCGAAGCGAGATCACGGGGATTGTTCGGAACTCACACGCTTTGACGTACAATTAATCTGCCGACAATTATCCACATGCGACAATTATTCGAGTCCGAAATTTTTCCAACTTTAGCGTTGTTTTGACGTACAATTTATCTATCGACAATTACTCCAATTACAGTTTTTTATATTTTATTCGAGTCTGAAGTTATTTTAAACTTTCGCGTCACGAGATGGCAGTGTTGAAACGCACACGCTTTGACGTACAATTAATCCACCGACAATTATTCGAGTCCGAAATTTTTCCAACTTTAGCTCTAAAGTTGGAAAAATTGTTTTGACGTAAATTGTTTTGACGTACAATTAATCTATCGACAATTACCGTTTTTTCTATTTTATTCGAGTCTGAAGTTTTTTTAAACTTTCGCGTCACGAGATGGCAGTGTTGAAACGCACACGCTTTGACGTACAATTAATCTACCGACAATTATTCGAGTCTGAAATTTTTCCAACTTTAGCGTTGTTTTGACGTACAATTTATCTATCGGCAATTACTCCAATTACTGTTTTTTCTATTTTATTCGAGTCTGAAGTTTTTTTAAACTTTCGCGTCACGAGATAGTAGTGTTGAAACGCACACGCTTTGACGTATAATAAATCTACCGACGACGACTAATCAAATTATCGTTTTTCAATTTTATTCGCGTCCGAACTGTTTCCAACTTTCGCGTTGTTTCGACGTACAATTAATGTATCGACAATTAATCCAATTACCGTTTTTTCTATTTTATTCGTGTCCGAAGTTTTTGCAACTTTCGCGTCACGCGATCGCGGATGCCGGGAAAGAAATGGGCAGAGATCCGATTGTCCGGAAAGCACTCAATTTCACGTACGATTAAGGAGGTTGGAGCGAGTGGTGTTCATTCCGCTTAAATTCGAGAAATTCGGGCAAGAATTGCAAACACTTCCAATGTTATAAAAATCTGAAAAATGCATACTTATTATAGGCATTGAAAAGACTAATTTTACATAATAATAATTTCAAAATGTTATTAACAAATTGTTG
>JAPYZD010004327.1:0-11452 GCA_030522725.1 Ichneumoninae sp. B BG-2022a
AATCGGACATCGTCAATCGGACATCGTCAATCGGACATCGTCAATCGGACATCGTCAATCGGACATCGTCAATCGGACATCGTCAATCGGACATCGTCATTATTTGCGGGTCGTATGTCACAAATCTCATCCATACCTGAATAACTTGTCGGAGATGCTCCACGTATATGGCCTCGGTATCGACAATTTCCATAAGGACTCTCTCAACAGGATTTCGATGGGGGTCGCAGTAGCGTGGTCTGTGATAAATCGGCGAGTCGCCTTCGACGCGTTCCCTCCTTTGATTACCAGCAACGTCTCTGATTCTGCAGCTTGCCTCCGAAATCGTCACGACACCGCTGTCCCCGGAGCCTAGCATTGAAAAGGGAATAAACAAATTCATGATACGTCCAAAAGTGCATAATAATCTATACAATAGATTCTCGTCGGCATAATTCTTAACCGGTTAAACTTAGAGATGTGCGCCGAATTTATGAATGGTCATTTTTTGGTTCTGTAACCGCCACGTGACGGTCACATGACTGACGGAAAAATGACGCTTCAACCACTCACTCGGCTTTATGAACAAGACGAGTAAATACGTCATCGTCGACATTTTTCCAATATTAACCGGCGCGGAAAAATTCTATAACTTAAACCCAAACTTTCCCATAATTTATTAATCGTAAGAGATGTTTACCGTGTTATTCAGACTGATCGTCGTAATACAAAAGAATCAAACAATGTAAAAATTAAGGTCGCTTCAATGGACATTTAATTATTCAAATTCAAGCTTCTTCCTTAAGAAATCTGACGAAATTTGTGACAAAATGCAATTACGGTCAACAAACTATACGTTACTTTGATAATATTTCTGATGCTTTGTGAAAATGACCTTCGTTGCACACGATAGATACGAGAAACACGAAAATGACGGTAATTTTTGTGTCGACTGACGTCAACGGGAAATGACCTTCATTGCACATCTTCAATTGAATTACGTGAGAAATGAAATGATCGGCAAGGAAAGCGCCATTTACCTTGAGAACTCGCGCACGTGTCTACCAACGATTCGACCGAAGTCAAATAAGGATTGGCGACGCTGGCGTTTCCCTGATTGCTGCAACTGCTCGAGGAAGTGCTCGAGGCAATGGAACTCCCCGAGAGGGGTCTGCTACCGATTCCTCTTCCGCCGGATCTTCTGCTGTATCGCAACGGTGTCGGATGATTCGATTCGCGTCGATAAATCGATTTTTCGTTGGTCGCCTCGGTAATCGGAACTTTGCTCTCGGCGGCGACATCGCGAGACTCGGGGTTGTCGTTACCGACCGGTGGAACGACATCCGAGTCCGAGGGATTCGCGAGGTGGTCATCGCTGGTTGTCGTTCTCATCGTGTCGTTCGGCTCTTCGTTTCTCGACGATTCCATCGCGGCTTCCGGCTGAGTCCTGGACGGGACGACCATCGCCGAGTCGGACGGACAGAGTTGACCGAATATGGAGCCACGGTGGGAATGCCGTACCAGACTCAGGCGTTTCTGGATCGCGGCCGGTATGTTGCAGGCCCCTCCGGACTGCAGAACTACGTGATGATCACCGTACGAATGGGCCTCGCCTCGTCTCGCGAGCTCATCGAACATTCCGAGCAATTGCGGCACCAAGTCCGTTGAACTACCTGTTGATACAAATATGGACCACCAATATAGTTAACTGTCTTATGATCGTCGACTTGATTAGTTACTTTTAAATATTTCCGCCTCTTCTTGTATCTCTTAAATTGTTCTTATGAATATCAGGATTATTTAATGTTGTGGGGGAATTCGAAAACTGGAGGAATTGTACAACTGGCGATTGATCGGTCTGGGGAAAGCCAATGTGTTGATGAAATAAGAAACGCTCCGAGCAATTGTGGCAACAAGTCCGTTGAAGTGCCTGTTGATGCAAATATGGACCACCAATATGGTTAACCGTCTTATGATCGTCGACTTGATTAGTTACTTTGAAATATTTCCGCCTCTTCTTGTATCTCTTAAATTGTTCTTACGAATATCAGGGTCATTTAATGTTGTGGGGAAATTCGAAAACTCAGAGAATTATACAACTGGCGATTGAATGGTCTGGGGAAAGCCAAAGTATTGATGAAACAAGAAACGCTCAGAGTAATTGTGGCAACAAATCCGTTGAAGTACCTGTTGATACAAATATGGACCACCGATCTAGTTAACCGTCTTATGATCGTCGACTTGATTAGTCACTTTGAAATATTTGCGCCTCTTCTTGTATCTTTTTAATTGTTCTTATGAATATCAGGGTCTGGGGAAAGCCAAAGTGTTGATGAAATAAGAAACGCTCCGAGCAACTGTGGCAACAAGTCCGTTGAAGTACTTGTTGATAAAAATATCGACCACCAATCTAGTTAACCGTCTTATGATCGTCGACTTGATTAGTTACTTTGAAATATTTGCGCCTCTTCTTGTATCTCTTAAATTGTTCTTATGAATATCAGGATAATTTAATGTTGTGGGGAAATTCGAAAACTGGGCGAATTATACACAACTGACGTTTGAATAGCCGAGGGAAAGCCAAACTGTTGACGAAAAAAGGAACGTTCGTTTATATTCTTTTTTACGTTGACCACAGATCAGAACAATGCAGTGTTCTGACGTTCCCATAGAGAAAGCTATGCGGAAAATTGTAATAAATGAGAAAGTCATGTGCAAATTATTTTGCACCTTTAAAAAGAAAAACTTTTATTTAACGTCAAACACAAACGGGAGTTTGGCCACTGATTAGAAGGTGCAAATAGATCAACGCTGACTGGAATAAAGCAAACATGATGAATAATAATTACAGAAGCCGCCGCGGCGAATCACAAATAGTCGACATCAACACTGAAAGAGAGACCGAAATACAGAAATGGATTGAATCGAAGGCTGAAGAGATGACGAAGAAATGAGAGAAAGTTCGAACCGGACTGTCACATCTTACATAACTTTTATGTACTTATATTCCAATTAGAGATAAGATACATTTATCTGACCAGTAATTAGACCAGGCCAAGCCAGCTACTAATAACTAGAATAGTTCAGCTACAGCGCCTGTATTTATGCTACTCTCCCTTCACACGCTCTTACCTCACTTATTTTTATTCGGCACGACCCGCCTGAGATTTATGACCCTACCTCGCCTTTAGGCCCTCTTCCGTCCACCCATTTTTCTTTCGATCACAACTCCTATTAGAAGTCTTTCACACTTATTCACACTAAAAGGGCAATAACTTCTTACGTTTTCCTCGAATAAGCCTTAAATGCCCATATTTCCCTTTTTTATAAATATGCATCGATCATCGTCACTCCCGAAAACCTAATATATTTTTTCAGCCAAACGCAAATCCTAATCTCATTCCTCACTTCGGTAGTAAATCCGAATACATTTCCTAATAAATAATTAATCACTAATAAATGTGCACCTCCCAAACTCTATCATCAACTGCTTTAGCATTAGCAGCATAGGGACCAAATTATTGTAAAAGGCTCCCGATTTTGGGTATCATGTTAGTTACGTCAACGTCACCGAACTAGTCTTCAGGTTGTGCCAAACACACTATCTGACATCATTCCTGACTTCGGTGCAAAACATCGCTAATGAATTCCACCTCCCAAACTTTATTGTCAACTCCTTTAGCATTAGCAGCATAGGGACCAAATTAGTATAAACGCCGCGCGATTTTGGGTTTCAAGTAAGTTACTCCACCGTCACCAAACCAGTTGTCAGGTTGTGCCAAACGCACAACCTGATCACATCCCTCACTTCGGTAGTAAACGTCACTAATGAATTTGCACCTCCCAAACTCTATTGTTAAGTCCTGTAGCATTAACAGCATAGGGATCAAATTAGTATAATAGGTGCCCGATTTTGGGTGACGAGTTAGTTATTTTACCGTCACCGAACTAGTCACCAGGTTGTGCCAAACTCACAATCTGCTATCGTCCCTGACTTCGGTAGAAAATAGCACTAATGAATTCCATCTCCCAAACTAGCATTAGTAGCATTAGTAGTATAGGGCCGAAATTACTATAAAAGACGTCCGATTTTGTCGGACGTCTTTTATAGTAATTTCGGCCCTATACTTTGTCGGACATCACTAGCGGCTTCACATAGCGAGCAAGATTCTCCTACAAAAAAACCCTCTCGCCCCGCGCGGCAGAGTCTCTACAGTAAAACTCTAAGTTTAGCAAGTTGGCTTATTTTCTTGGATTACGACTTGTAACCGACTTAAAAACCTATCACACAATATACACTATGTGAGTATTGAAAGAAACCAAAACTCTGTTTGAAAACATTTATTGGCATGCAACCTGCGTATCCGATATTGCATGCCTCGCTACCTCTCTGCCCTTCGAGGTCTTCGTCCCTGAGTAAAGAGCTTAAGGCTTTGACTCGAAAGAGAGGCTACTCATGTAGGGTTTTTACCGAGCGAACTCATTCGGCGGTTCGGACGTAACAGAACACCATAAGATTATGACTCAGGGTGTGTGGAGGAAATAGAGTGAAAAAAAGGAGACTGGGAAAAGGATGAAGAGAGACCACTGCGAACCAAGGAGCTGAAATGGGCTTTGTGAGAGAAGAAGCGGAAATGGATTTCGTGAAAGAAATCCACTTCAAAAAGAAGAAAGCAAGACGTTATGTACGTTGGATAAAACGATCACGTTCCATAATGAATTATCTGGACTTACATTCGCTCGAAAACCATAGGGTGATGGGCGACCGAACCTTTCTCTACAATATTGTCAACAGCAAGTTCGACTCGTAATAAAAAAATTTAATTGATAATATCATAAATTCAACGTGCGGAATCCTAAAAGAGCGGGAATCGGAAGTCTGAAAAGCAGACCATATTTAATGAATGCTATCGCAAATGTTGTATGGAGCGGACGCTTGGAGGTGCAGGAAAAGTCTACAAATAGAATGGTTACAAGCAAGACATGCGAAGACAGCCACGGGAATAAGCGAAAATACACTAAGCTACGCATGGAAAATGTAAGCTGGGTGTAGTGGAATCGCTATAGAGATGTGGAAGAGAGCGTCGACCTACATAAGTGAAGTAATGAAAATGGATGACGACAGATGGCCTGAGAAGTGTCTTAAAGAGAAGATAAGAGGAATCTTGAGCGGAAATATAACAAAGTGGGGAGCGGAACTGAAGAAACCCATGAATGATGTCGGAGAAAATGATTTTCTGGCAGACAAACCGAAATGGCAGTCTCAACGGGATGGAAGCAAAAATAAAAAAGGGGTTTCCCACGTAGCACAAAAAATTAATTATCCGAAAGGGATCTAAATGTGTTACATATGTCCGTCTGGACGGTATCCGAAAGTTGCCACCCATCCAAAAAGTTAACATTTGGACGTAGGATAGCTTATAGTTACCATCCGGTCGGATACATGTAATCCATTTCGATCACTTTCTGATAACTAATTTTTTTGTGCTACTTGGGTTGCAGATAAGAACGGAGGGCGAAATTGAAATGAACTGGACGCAAATGCACGAATCCACGTACTGCAAAGAATATCGAGTCAGGAAAGTAACGGTAGAAATGGCGAAATATTGGGAGGGCTCGACGTTAAAAGGAGAAATAAAAAAAAATGTGGGCCGGAATGCAATGTTGAAGTGTGAGTAAAAAAGGGAATAAAGGATTTAGAGATAAGGAACATCGCATCGGTTAAGGAGAAATAGAAAGCTTAAAGCATATTTCTGGAAGAGTTGGAAAGTTTGGAAAGCTGACTGGAGAATAAGAGAGAAGAGGAGGTGCGACTGTTAGTAAATGATCAATCGAAGGGAGAGCCTGTGATTGGTTTTTGCGAATATGTCAAACGATTTGAAAAATTATTTACACGAAAGGAATTGAAAGTAAGATAAGATAAATAAGGAAATACGTAGATAAGGGGAAAATGTATAGGGGGCACAGTATAAAAACCCTTAAAGGGTGTCCGGAAATAAATATATATTTATATCATTGATGTAAATCCGTCGATATCCCGTACACAGATAAAAATCAATATATTATTACGAGAAATGCGGATTGCATCCACGATCGACTTATGCAGGTATGTACCTAGGTGAGAGTAAGAGTATTATAATTGAATGATTGCCAACGATCTCTTGGCGGCAGACGTGAAATCGAGCTAAGTGCGGTCTCCGAGCTCTAAGTCTGCTATCTACTACAGTCGAGTCTCCGTACAATACCACTCCGTAATATCGCGTTTCCCCACAATTCTCTCTCCAAGCTAGGCAAGAGCGGGGAAAAATGGGACCGTGGAGCAAAACGGGATAATGGGGCAAAATGCACTTTTCCAATAACCTTTGGTGGCAGTGGTGGTAAGTGAGACAAAAATGGGGTTGAAAATCCGGATGCATCGTTGGGACAAAATGGGGCATACAACAATTATTGGAAAATTGAGTATTACCCCACTTTGCCCGTTTTGCCTAGCTCTCCCCTATCTCTCCGCGAGGGGAAAGCTTCCCCCACTGTACCGAGTCCCTCCACTGGCGAGATACCCGCCTGGTCTGTATCTGCATCGCTTACCCCTGCGTCAGTGTCTGTTTACTCTCTGAGTTTAAAGGAAGCTAAAGGAAAACTCAAATGTTCGATTTCGATATAAAGCGACTTTGCAATCGATGACGGCTTGTCTGGCTGCTCGAAACGCATGCATCTTGCCTATTTACATAAAACTAGGTGTTTTTGATCTTATAATACGAGCTGAAGTGCCTACAGCAAGTGCAAATCTCAAATGTTCGATTTCGATATAAAGCGACTTTGCATTCGATGACGGCTTGTCTGGCTGCTCGAAACGCATGAACCTTGCGTATGTATATTAAACTAAGTGTTTTTGAGCTTATAATACGAGCTGGAGCGTCTACAGCCAAAGCAAAACTTAAATCTTCGATTTCGATATAAAGCAACTTTGCATTCGATGACGGCTTGTCTTGCGATTCGAAACGTGTGAATCTTGCTTACTTACATAAAACTAGGCGTTTTTTATCTTATAATACGAGCTGGAGTGCCTACAGCAAGTGCACATCTCAAATGTTCGATTTTGATATAAAGCGACTTTGCATCCGATGGGGCTTGTCTGGCTGCTCGAAACGTGTGAATCTTGCCTATTTACATTAAACTAGGTGTTTTTTTATCTTATAATACGAGCTGAAGTGCCTACTGCAAGTGCACATCTCAAATGTTCGATTTCGATATAAAGCGACTTTGCATTCGATGACGGCTTGTCTGGCTGCTCGAAATGCATGAATCTTGCCTATTTACATAAAACTAGGTGTTTTTGATCTTATAATACGAGCTGGAGCGCCTGCAGCGAAAGCAAAACTTAAATCTTCGATTTCGATATAAAGCGACTTTGCATTCGATAGCGGCTTGTCTAGCTGCTGGAAACGCATGAACCTTGCGTATGTACATTAAACTAGGTGTTTTTGAACTTATAATACGAGCTGGAGCGCTTACAGCAAGCGCAAAACTCAAATGTTCGATTTCGATACAAACTCGTATACTTTGCGTCCATCTCTGTCTAAAGATCATACCATTAGAATAGAGTGTGGGCATTCCATAATTTCGCGCGCTCTAATTTAGGTCACCCAGAGTCCCGAGTGTGCAATATTACGGAGAGTCGACTGTATAGTGCAAATCTACACGACATTAATTTTATGATTACTCCGATATGTCCTTCACTTGTTAGAAAATTTCGTTCATTGGTTTGTACGCTGAACGATTGTTGTAATTTTAGGAGCGTGAAAAGTTCGATGTAAGAACGTTGATGTAATAAAGACGTTCATTGCACACTGACAACGCTGACCGCGTTAGTCAGTGTGCGAGTCAGAAATGCACACAAAGATAAAGATAGAGTCTTTCGATTATTGAATTTATCTCAGAAACAAAACGGTGAAACTTCTTGAAATTTGGACACAATGTGTCTGATGGTATGCTCTTCGATATGGTAGGTTTTTTATTCGAATCTGATAGAAAACTGCGGAGAAAATCGCTACGTTCTATCGTTACGGACCGATTTCCGAAAGGTTGATACGGTAAAAAAGTCTGAAAAAATTGCAAACGTTTCAGTGGGTCTGTCCCTACAGAGTAGCAAAGTTTCATAGTGATCGAACAGAAACGCATTTTGGCCCAAACATCCTTAACGTGTGTCAAGACTACTCAGCCAACAAAGTGTCTCAGTACCAAGGGCTTGGGATTAACCGGATCAAAAACGTTACTACGAAGGTTGACCGAGTAAACGGTGGAAAATAATATACACGGTAAAAAAAAAATTTGTACCATTTACAACAACTTATTGTCCACAAACGTCCACAATTTTTTATTCGTTAATGTCCCGATCGCAGTATCCGGTTCTAGTTTTCAAACAAAGGTACAAACTAAATTTGTTAATAACACGGGAAATAAAAGGACAAGTTTGTATATTCACGCCGGAAGAATCAAGTTTGTCACTTATTTAACAAAATCAACATTATTTAAGAAAAAAAATTAACAAGCAGTTCCAATAATTTTTATATAAAAAATGTGCTACTGTCTTTTATTTTGGATCGGCCCTCGAACTCCGTTCCCCTTCCCCTCACTGTTCATACCCCAAACCATTACAACTTACAATGCAAATACTGGCGACTTCTAGCATTATCAGAAAAAGTAATCTGGTAGTGTTTTGAATTATTTCAATTATAGGCTAGTTTTGATTACAGATACATTATAGGGCAGTCGAAGGTCCGAGGTGGCTTGAGAGAGCGCGGAAAGACGAGGTAGAGAAATGGAAAGAAATAGTGCCGAGGTCGTTTATTTCTTTGTTAAGAGACGTTACTGCCCGAAGTTATGCACACGCACCGGGGCCTTAGCAAAAGTCGTAACAGTAGCGGGCATGTAGCCGGGCTAGTGGAGCCTGCACTTCGGTGCATTGAACTCCAGGTTGCGCACAGCACGGAATATGGCAACGGCTCCGCCGATATTTATACACTTTTTATTATCGTTCCGTACGGCACGACATGTAACAGTGAGTTGGGCGCGATGGAACTTTTGACGGCTTGCCTAGGAATTCAAAGACCGGAAGCGTCAGTTGAACTGCGATAGAGAAGAAAGCGAACGGGCTGCTTTAGACCTTCTGGACTCTATTTTTATTGAGCACATAGTCGAAAGATAGACTGGGAGAAGGATTTGGTAAATATGACTATATCGCTTGAGAGATATTGCCATAGCACAGGGAACTAGGCCGTCACCTAAGCTGGAAAATACCGGATTTGTAAGAATTTTTTTCGTTGATATTGTGGCAAAAGTTCTTGGAAAATCTGAGACTGCGCTATAGGTGGCGCTCTAGTTGCGCGCTATGACGAGCTATGGTAATTTTTCTTAAACGATCGGTAGTTTTTACTAGATCTTTCACTCAGTGTACAGCGGCTTGCTGGTCTATGTGGATATTATACAAAACTTCGTTTCCGGCACTTAAAAAAAAAATGCCATTTATCCAGTGGGGAGTTTAGTTGATTGGTCTGCACAGCTGATTGAGCATTTGAAGCAAAAAGCCTTCTTTGTCGACAATACCCAAACTAATAATAATTTGCTATAAAAGTGCGGTAATAATAATTCCCTATAAAAGTGCGGTAATAGTAATTTGCTATAAAAGTGCGGTAATAGTAATTTGCGATACAAGTGCGGTAATAGTAATTTGCGATACAAGTGCGGTCAAGCAAACTTTATACAAATGCTGTGAAGTGCGACTTGCTTCAAACTCCGCAAATGATGTTCGCTCCATCGCCCAAGTATCGCATAATATTTTCTGTAACGATTGACGGAGAAATGTTACTCCGTGCCTGCTGATTGTGGCGCTATACAGCCTGCGTGCGTAAAGTATGAGACGCGTGCGTAATGTATGAGACGCGTGCGTAATGTATGAGACGCGTGCGTAACGTAAGAGACGCGTGCGTAACGTATGAGACGGCTGCGTAAAGTAGGAGACGCGTGCGTAACGTATGAAACGCGTGCGTAAAGTATGAGAAGCGTGCGGTGAAGTAAAATCGGGCCGATGCGCTCATGCGTCGGGTGTTTATAGTACACTTGGCTGTAAAGCGCCATTTACGTCACTCTTGGCAGGCACGAAAAGTAGCACATTTCATGCAAGAATTTAAAAAAGTGGTACATGAAATTTTGCTTAAAAGTACCATGTAAGATTGTTTTCTATAGTTCAAATATCGAGAATCGATGTATAAATTAAGGCGCCGTCGATAATCGATTTTCCGTATCAAACGCGGAAGCATCGCTGCCGTCGACGCGCATGCGTCACCAATTTGTATGGGCAGGCGCGAATAGTACACAGAAAATCGTTCTCTTTCGCTCTGGGGACGTCGGGCAGATCGCACCGTGGGAAACTGTGGCACAATACGTAATTCAGAGGAATAGAGAGCCGAGACTCGTATTGGACGCCTCAAGCCGTGCGTGGCCAGCCGGCATTCTCATCTTATAATTTTGGATCCACACCGCTATCGAGGTCTGCGAGCCCCAGAGCACAGGAAAGAGCCATCGAAAGTGCGCATCCCTCATATTGATAAGTATTTTTGTAACTTGTAGCAAAAATAATATTATGGAATTGTGAGGGAGACAAGAACAGAACAGATATCGGATAATATTAATTGTGTGTCGAAATGTAAATGCCTTTGTATGACGTGGAACAAAATATGGAAAATGTACAATAGTATATAAACGAAAACAACCAACGTCGAATTAAAATAATGGGGTCAACTCCGTTTTTATTTGAGATTGTTTTATGTATGATTTAGAATTCGTGCGATTCCCAACATGTAGTGTCTCACAACCAGAAATTGCCATCTAACTAGTGAAGAGTTCAGTTTTTCGGTATGCACAGCTCTGGCGGAATTGCAGAATCTATCACGTACCCCAAGTGGCACTGTGTTCAATGTTGTCAGATCCTCGCATGGTGAACTCAAAAGGTCCTGCGCGACAAAATTGTCCACTCTGATCGGTCCGTTCATTCAAATTTATAATGCTTGTTAAATATAAAAAATACGTAAAAAAAGCGATGTTTTTGTAAGCGAGTTTTATAAGGACGACGCTACCGACTAGTTATACTCTAATAAACAGGAAGTAAATCTTGCGCGAGTAACCGTGCAAAAAATTGATGTCTAACACCATAATTTTCTATACACTTTCCATTTGTTGTAATCCATTCGTCGTAATGCTTTTTCCCACATGGAAATAAAGTGTATTTGGAATATATTGAAAAATGTATTTATAAATGTAATATATTAAAAAATATATTTTGTTCCAAAAATTGCATATGTCGAATATATTTTTAATTATACTTCAATTATATGCAAGGTATATAAAAAATATATTCGATATGTATTCCACATATATTGTGAATATGAGTTTCATATAATCGAAGTATACCTGGTAC
>JAPYZD010004328.1:0-11451 GCA_030522725.1 Ichneumoninae sp. B BG-2022a
TATGTACCAGGTATACTTCGATTATATGAAACTCATATTCACAATATATGTGGAATACATATCGAATATATTTTTTATATACCTTGCATATAATTGAAGGGCAATTAAAAATATATTCGACATATGCAATTTTTGGAACAAAATATATTTTGTATATTGGAAATAAATTTTTCAATATATTCCAAATACACCAGAGCTGGGCAAAGTACTCAAAGTACTTGGTATTTGAAGTGCCTAGCACTTTGAGTACCGGCAAAATATTCTTAAACATAATTCTAAAACAAAGTTGAGTACAGTACTCAAAGAATTTAGTACTTATGGTACCGCGTACTTAAAGTATTGGATACGTACGATACTACGTATCAAGTACTTTAAGTACTTTTTGCCCAGCTCTGAAATACACTTTATTTCCATATGGACATCGCCACCATCTCAAAGTTATTGGAGAATTGCGTTTTGTCCCATTATCCCGTTTTGCCCCGATGTGCCATTTTGCCCCGCTCTCCCCTAGCCATCGGGCGGGCTAGGGAGGGGGGAGGGGAGGGGGGTTGGATTCTGGAGAGTTCTTCACCGGTGCGAAAATTTCGTATACTTGAACCTCCGGTTTACCGGTTACATTTCACAGCGCGAAGTTTCGTCGGTCGAGAGAGCGACGAGTAGAGGATCGGGATGGAAGCTTTTGCGATCCAACTCGCTGGTCGGGAGAGCGAGGTAGTGGATGCAGCAACAGCCTCGTTGTCAAGTCGCGTCGCGTTTCCAACGAACTTGACGGCTCCTGGAGCAATCCTCGGTGAGTGTAAAGCCACTCCTGTTTCTATGCTGCGTTCGCTTTACCTTCAATTGGTAACACACAAAGCTACACCCCCCCCCCTGCCCTTCACCACTGCGAATGCTTGAGGCACGAAGCCGCTGCAAGCGAACGCTTTGTGTAAACGTCATTAAATCGGATCAAATACGGGAATGCCCCGAGGATCGAATAAGTACGGAAGGACCTTGGCCCGTGGACGACCTACATGCTCGGTTACAATCGGCGCGGTAATCGAATGATCGAATCGATCGAGCAGCCTCGTTCGCCGAGTTGCGTTGAAGCGTTGAATTGAGCTAAAGCGGAGGACGCGCTGCTGGCTCTGGTGGAAGTTTTTGAAGGGCCTTGTTGGCCGCCGATAAAGCCATAGGAAGGGTCTTTCAGGACTTCATCAGGGCTGGATTCGACGTCATGAGATTTCCGTCAGAACTGGGCGAATACACTGAGTACTCGAAGTGGGTATTGAAATATGAAGTACTGAGTCGGTACTCGGTACTCGGAACGTCAGCGCTTAAATTCTACCCGTACTCGGTGCGTCGAGACTCAAGTCCTGTGCAGCATCGGTACTTCGAGTGCTTGGCACTTGCATAGTTCTAGCACTTAGCGTATTTGGCCAGCTCTGGTTTACACGGGAGAGAATGGGAATGCGAGTGGTTAAGCCTATTTACGGTCAGACACGGACGAGGCGCGGGTTGTGACAAGTATTTTATTTTTATTTTTTGAAACGTTCATTTTATCCTTCAATTTGTATTCGTTATTATTGTATAATTTATTTATCCTTTAACACACGTCGAAAGATGGTAGGGGAGAGCGTGACAAAAGGCACAGCGGGGCAAATCGGGATGACGAGACAAAACGCAATTGTCCAATAACTTTTGGATGATGGCGGTGGTGGTAAGTGGGCCAAAACGGGTTTGAAAATCCGGATGTATCGTTGGGACAAAATGGGGCATCCAAAAATTATTGGAAAATTAAGTTTTGCCCGCCCTGTCCCGTTTAACCCCACTATGCCATTTTGCCCCGGTCTCCCTATTGTACGACTAAAAAAATGGGGCTGCAAGATCGAGTAAGTCAATTATCGCAACGCTTCGCAATCGATTCTGACCCTTTTTTTCACGTATCAAATGTATACTTTTATTTATATTTGACAAATGTTTTTTGTCCACAAATATCCACAATTTAAAAAAATAAGAATTAAGAGTCATTGAGTAAAAAAAAGATAATAATTTGACAAGAAAATAATTATTGATTATTGTGAAGAATGAATGTTTGTCACGAACCTTTTATTACCGTGTAATTCAATATTAGCGACACGATTATTATTCGTGGCGCGGTATGCCCGCTAATGCACTAGTATCAGGTAGGAGATCCGATCCAGTGGTAATATCGCGACATAGTCAGACTCCGCACCGTGTATGACTCTGCGATTTTTCCCGATGTTATTTTCGGTGGAATTCTGTTCCGTATCGAGATCCTCTTTTCTTCGTAAATTCCTTTTTTCATCGACGATAAAATTCTACGAATTCCTCGTCGTGCGAGTATTTCACGACCAGCAGAATTTCCGCGCGTCAGAGATGAAAAACTCATATCGAAGGAGTGTCGAGGGCAGTCTTGCGAATTTCTGGTAAATTTCTGGTTTTTTTTTTTTTTTTTTTTTTTTGTGTCTCCGGGGCGAGATCGAAGCTCTTCATCGGCGCAAAGGAACATTACGAGGGTCGGGTTCGAGGATCCTTTGCAGCAAAAATGAGAGGCCCTCCGGTGAAAGGGCGATCGAACGAGGCCTCTCTAATCGAGTGTCAAATACTGCCCAGGAGGAGAACCGGGGCTACGTTACAACCTGGCGCGGATAGATTTGCCACTTGCCACAAGTGGCGGGTGGTAACTCGAGTAGTTATTATCAGCTCCGCCGATCGTCCCCGACGTCGCGACAATTATGGTAATGCGACTACGAGAAACTTTTTTTCGTAGCTGTACACGACAATCCGAAGTTGAGATTCCCTTTTTCTTTTTTCCGTTCACCCTACCAACACGATTATACACTGCGAATCAAATTACACGCTAATGAAAGTGTATTTTTTGGTGTTGAAAATTTACTCATCACCGCTCGGCACCCTCGAGTCGTGAGCAGCGCTGACCCAGGCCCCGAGCCAGTCCTGGGAAGTAACAGCCAACCAGACCAAATTCTACCTTCTTTGGTCCAGTTTCTAGGAATCATCCACCTACTTGGAGTATACAAGAGGCGACAGGATTGACAACGGTGGAAGAACTTTCCCCCTCCACTAGGACGTAACAACAGTTATTTAGGAAACTTCCACAAGTTTGTTTTCCTCGTGTCTATAAGGTACATCGCACATTTACTGCTATGACCCGCCGTGCCAAATCCGTCTCCATTCTCCACTACGCATCTCCAGCTTTTCAGTAGTCGCCTAGGTGGGGCAGATCTAGCCTGCGGTCTCAACCCAGCACTGGCATGAGACCGCGCCAGTACCGGGAAGTAACAGCCAACCGGACCGAACCCTACCTGGTTTGGTCTCGTTTCTAGGAGTCATCGACCGACCTCCAGCAAAATAATTATTCTCTAACACGGCTGGCTGCCCAGGAACCCACAGGATTATACGACAATGGTGGAGGAACTTTCCCCCTCCCCAAGGACGAAACAACAGTCAGCTAGTAACCCTCCCAAAAGTTTTTTCCTCGCCTCTATAAGGTATATCGCACGTTTACTGCTACGACCCGCTTAGCCAAATCCGCCTCCTTTCTCCACTGCAGCCTCGAGCTTTTCAGTAGTCGTCTACTCGCTCGGTTTTGGTGTCGCGCAGAATTCCACCGGATATACGTACTCCGTTCGCGGGGGGGCCGAAGCCAACGACATCCCTGGAAACGAGAGTCCTCGAGGGGGAGCACTCGCCTTTTTCACGGTGAGAGCGTTGAAACTTTGGAATCCTTGGGAAAGAGAAACGTATCAACGTCACTTGACTCGCTAACAGCGGGATTTGGTATAAAACTTTTTTTTTGTATCTACTTGACTCCTTTCGTGCATAATTGAGGTATCCAAAGTCGTCGAAAGTCGAACTAATTTGAAGAAGCGTTCTGCTATGGCCGCATTTCGTTCGTATCCGGTGGACGGAAAATAGTAATTAGCGATAATTACAATTCTAATTATCGCCAATTATTATTTTCCAAATTAATTATCGTTAATTATTATTACTCAAATTCCCACGAATGATGCGCCCCGCAATGCAGAGATAGATATTTTTATATTGAATTTGTGAAAAAAGAAAGTACTGGAAAAGCAGATTTTTTTACAGACCATACGCCCAATAATGAATGAGGGTTTGGGAAATTTTACAGGATCGTTCCAGTAATATTCACGCCACAGCTTGGCTAAGTACTTGAAGTATCGACTACTTAGATACCATGTGCTTAAGTACTAGATGATCGCCTAGCCTCGCGGTTGGTGTGCGGCTCTTTTCTTCATTTGCCAGAAGATTCTCCTCGTTGGCAGCAATGAACATGTGCATGGCTATCACGTGGAACACTCGAATAAGTAGTGTGTTACTAAGTCACAGGATCTACTTGACGCGATTCCCGTACATGCCCATTCTGAGGCCAATGGGTAAAAACATGTGCTCCGGTACAGCCTATGAAACTACTATTTTGTTATAATCATTTGAACGTTATTTTCTCTCTTTCATTTATTTGATTGCACTTTCGCGTACATTATTGTGTCAGAAAAATTTTAAAAAATGTAGACTCCGGAAAAGGTCGAAAATCAACACTTTCATATCGCATCCTCAAAATGTTCCTTTATTCATAAAGCTTCCTCTATGAAGAAGCCAAAAATGTAGAAGCTGCTTTCTCATAGAAGAAGCTTTGCGGATAAAGAAACATTATGGGAAAGCGATATGAAAATTTCAATTAACTTATTTTCTTCCATGTGGTAAACTATAGCTATATATCACTTTGAATTTGCTCTCAGAGACGTATTAGCAGTTTAGATAATGGCCCTTTACGCGAAATATACCCGGCAAATTCCCGTCCACTTAGATTAAACCTCGAAGTGGGTAACGCGATTGCATCTAGTTTTCTGGAATTAATCTATTGCCACTTGGACCTCCTGAGCGTATCTCGGTCCAACGAATAATTCCTGCGGTCATGGTTATAGCCATGCTATCACGTGCGGGTCACTGGCCAACATCCGCAGTCGAGCTTCCGGCATGTAATTACGGAATCCATCATGGATGGTCGTATGCTTTGGCTATCTACGTGGAGCCTCGTTAAGGTGACCCTGTCTCGTGTTCTCTCCCCCCCCCCCCGCCTCTCAAGCTTACCTATGGCATACCTATGTGTCAAGATGTTTCAGCTTTGGATTTCTATGGGGCGACATTTAAATATGGAAAAGACTTGTCAGCACCGAAAATTCAACAGCTTAATTGAATCAATTTTTTTATTACCGTTTTACTTTCATAGTAAAACGCTAAAATTTATTTAATTTTATTTAATCAAAAAATTGTTATATATAAATTTATATAACATTTATTCGATTTATTTAACCATGGAAGTAGTGAGTTTCAATTTGACTAAAATTTATGTAACCGTTAAAATTTTATGTTATTTCGAGCATTCTGAATTTTTTTTTACACGTGTTTCCGAATCATTTAAATGATTCGGAGTAAAGTGAGTTACAGTTTTGTAATCAGTTGTGAAGAATAGATTAAAAATCGCCTTAATATTTTCTACAACAAATTATACCGTAAATTTTGACGGTTTCAATTTTACGAGATATAGAAATTTGTGTGTGTTATAGAAAAAGAGGCATATTTATATCTCTACCACTCACAACTCTATCAGAAAACATCTCTACCGTATTAGAACTCTACCAAAAACTCTCCCGGAATTTAAATAAAACTCTCCCCGAATTTAAATAAAACTCTCCCCAAATTTAAATACAACTCTCCCCGAATTTAAATGAAACTCTCCCCGACTTTTTATTTTTATTCCGGGAGAGTTTTTTTTGTTATTCCGGTAGAGTTTTATATAAATTCGGGGAGAGATTTTGGTAGAGTTGTAATACGGTAAAGATGTTTGGGGAGAGATGTTTTCTGGTAGAGTTGTGAGTGGTAGAGATATAAATGTGCCAAAAAAGATGCAAAGCGATTTGCACATGACTTCCTCATTCATTACAATTTTGTCAAACATTTGCCCTTTAATTTAATAACAAATGGTATTCGGGGCAGTCCAATCAGCATCATTGTTACAGTCCCAGACTTCGGGTAATTTTAATTAAGTTGAATTCTCGGTGGCGTTTCGGTGGTTCGGGGGAACGTTAACTCGGCATGTTAGCGCGGTAAAGGTAAGGCGAGGAATATGATGAAGAGCGGCGAACGGTATTACTCCGGGGGATATTCGCGGTGCGAGAAGAGGCTTTGATTCTGTAAAGAGGAAACAGCGCATAACGATGCAACGGCATCCAATCGAATTCACTTCGAACTACTCTCTCTCGCTCTCTGGCGACATCCGCTCGCAATTACCGGACCCTCATTTACATGAGAATCGACTGGGCAGCACCGCGTATGAGTACGGAGCCTATCGTATCAGGACGGTGTATAAACGTTTCTCCGATTGTGCATTACTCATTGTCAACGCTGAACTTCGACCAAATTCCTTACAATTCAAAATTTAATATCAATCAAAAGACCTAATAGCAATAAAATATAATCAATTCAATAAACCTCCTTTGTTGTCGTTACAATAATATTATACGTGGTGGCCGCGGTCAGGGAAAACCGGGAAAAGTCAGGGAAATAAAATCTTGGTCAGGGAATCAGGGAAATTTCAGGTAATTTCAAAATTGGTCAGGAAAGAAGTAAATTGTCGCCGAACCTTTTATAAATAAATAAGAAGTACATACAAGGGAGCTTTAAAAAAAAATGGGAACATTTTGAAAAAAAAAGTTAAATGTTAATATAATAATTAGGAATTTTCATTTGCGTTATTATTTTTTTTGATTATAAGTCGTTAGAAGTTTGGTCAGGGAAGATTTTTAATTGGTAAGTGAAAAGTCGGAAAAGTCAGGGAATTTTTTTCCGGCGAAAAAACGGCCACCATGTTATAATAACTATTCGTTTTTGTCCACATTTGATGCTGTAATCTGTTAGTTTTGTAGTTGTTTTCGGCAAATTTACATCTCTTCCGCTCACAATTCTATCGGATAACAACTCTCCCAGAAAGTAAAAAAACTCTACCGGACTTAACATAAAACTCTATCGGAATTCAAGGCTACCACCTGGCCTTGTATTCCGGTACAATTCTATTGTAATTCCGGTAGAGTTTTTAACTTTCTGGTAGAGATTTTGGTAGAGTTGTTATCCGGTAGACATGAAAATGTGCTCTATTTTCTAGTATTTTTATTGTATCGCAGCATTATCTTCGATTATTTGTAATTCTTATCTGTAATTCTTTCTTGAAAAGATGTGCAAATGCGTATTATATGACACTCGTAATTGTATTGTATGCTTGGACTGAATTAAAAAAGTAATTAATGAAAAAAAATAATATATACGATAAAATGATTATAATTAATGATGCAGATCATTCAGAAAAATCAGATACAATCTTCTAACCTCACTGTGTTAGATGAAATATGACGAAGTGTTAACTGTGACACGAAATGAAAAACGTATCATCGATAAAGTGACTTATCGCTGATCTTCATTCAACAATAATATTAATAATAATAACAATACCTTAGTATAATATAATACAACAAAATATCATGAATGCAATGACCCTTGCAATAAATAATTGAAGTCCCTGCTGGTAGGTCCGTTGAAATTTGATAAACTTCTCGGGCTGGTAGTACGACCCACGGATAAATTCCAACGTCAGTTCGACCGATAGGGGAGAGCGGGTCAAAATGACACAGCGAGGAAAAACGGGCTTATGAGACAAAACGCAATTTTCCAATAACTTTTGGCTGGTGGCAACGGTCGCCCGTGGCGCACAACCGGGTTGAAAATCCGGATGTATCGTTGGGACAAAATGAGGCATTCAAAAATTATTGGTAAATTGAGTTTTGCCCTCACTGTTCCGTTTTGCCCCACTGTTCCATTTGCCCCGCTCTCCCCTACACATTAAGTTCGATTCGTCGAGTTAGGGATCACGCCCGGGTACAAACTGCGATCCGCGTGTACGCTTGCGCGAGTCTGTGCGATGGGGCGCCGGTATTTCAATAGCTAGATATCGATGGCACGAGGATCAGGAAATTCTCTAAAGAAATTTCTCTCTCGGTACACCGGCTCGGCTCACTCTCGGCACCGTGTTTAATGCATCCACCGTAGAAAATTTGCGTGTCGTCGAGCTTATCGCCTGATGGCTCGAAATTCTCCGAGCATTTCTGGCCTGCAATCAACACATTGTTCGCTAACTATAAAGCAAATTGATAATCAACATCCAATAACATTTGGGCAGCTCGTGAATTTCGATATTGAAATACTCCGAGCGGACAAATTAATGAAATTCTGGTCAAGTGGGGGGGAGGGGTTGAATAACTCAGGCGCGAAGAGTCGGCAGCGTTTATTAGCAATTAGTGTTAAAACGAAATTTTCCGGAAGCGCGAAAACGTGACTCCGAGCTCGCTACGAAGTTGAGATCAAATCTCAGAGTTGGAACTTCGAAATTGGAACTTCAACTTCGGTGCAAGCGATTTGCATATTTTCGTCGTTAAGTCATCGTTTCGTCGCGACACTTCAAACTTGAACTGAGAAAAAAAAAAAAAAAAAAAACGAAATAAAAACACCGAAATAAAATTGAAACCTTCGATACAAAAAAAGCTCCAAGTTCACCTCACCGTATTGTAACTCACCGATGAAATATTGTATGACTCGGAAAAAAAAAAAACATTTCCTTCATTCCATGCATTTTTTGTTTCTCACGCCACACGCGCGCGATTTGTTGAGCGAATTGACGCGATATTCGTCTGATACCTTGTTTTTTTTGGCACTTTTTCCGCCCATCAGCCAATTACTGGTTCGTCCATCGAGCGCGGTAGTTACCAGCGGAAAATCGTTCGCTTTCTTTTTACCGAACCGATCGGGATCGCGGGAGGATTCTCTCTGGCCGGAAACGGAATATCCGCAGAGCTGTGCGGCTGGACACGGCCGTAGAGAGGCGAGAGAGAAAGCCAGAAGAAAGGACACGGGAAGAGCAGGAAAAAAAAAAAAAAAACTCGAACTCACTGCCAGTGAGTGATTGATGGCTGTGGCAAAGTCCGGAGGCGGGGGATTTTTCTCCGGATCTCCCGGCTGGTTCGCCGGAGTACCGACGAAGAGTGTGCTCGACTCTCCGTCTCTTTCGTCGTCCTCTTTTCCTCCCCGCTCCGACCGAATACATGTATAAAACATAAATTCCGTGTGCGGTGCGCGCGGTGCCTCGTCGTGGAAAAGTTGTTTTGCCGTCGTTTCTACGTGTATCGCGCCCGGGTGGCTCGAACGAAACGTGATGAATAAAGACGAAAAAAAAATGTGAACGCGAAAAGAAAAAGATTCTCGTCAGGCTGCGTGGCGGAACTGATATTTTTATATTTATAGCGGAAAGCTCAAACATGCGGCACACGGTGTACTTGTATGCCTTTTGCCTTTTTTGCTCAACGTTACGAGCGACTGCGAAAACGAAACATCATAGTGCGCGATGCCGCGAACCGCTCTTTTCAATTAAGTTTCGAGTGAAACTCCGAACAGGGAATTCTCTCTGAAAACGATTTGAATGAAAGTTCTTTTTGGTTTTTTTTTTTTTTTGTCGTTCTTTAATACGGAACGTTGGTACTCGATGCTCACGCGAATTCTACGAGCTGTCGAAGCGCTTACGTGCGCTTCGACGAGGATCGCGAGTAATTCAAAGTGGCCAATTCTTCGAATCGTCATTCCCTCCGAACGAATTTACTCAGAGCGGGGAAATAGAGAGCCGGAGACGAATGGACCGAATGCCCTGCAAGACTTTGCCGAGTATTCCTCCCGGTGAATTACGGACCCTCGGCACGATCCCACTTTATTCGGGTTAACGACTCCCACCGAGACCGCGCACTTAATCGCTATACCGAGCTTTTGCCACTTACTGTCGCGTTCGCTTTTGTAAAAAGAAAGAAGACAAAAAAATACACGAAATTGTGGCATTGAATGGAGACTCGGTTTATCAAAAAATATCAAAATTCACCTCCTCTAACGTAGGGTCAACTTTTTTTCCCTCTTCAAAAAATCCGTGGCTAAAATAACTCGCATTTTCGATACATACATAGTTGCGGTTAAGAAATACTCCCTGATTGGCTGCTGTAAAAGTCAATATGGGAATATGGGTCAATATGTAATTTGAAAATAGTAAATCACTCCCATATGCTATATTTTCGAAATTTGGGAATTCTTAGCATATGGCAGTGAATTCTGAAACTATACTGAATTCATACGTATAAAATAAGTTTGAATTTTTTTTAGAATTTTTTGTAATCTTTGAAAATCGCGTTTTTTCTGTGATCAAGCTGTGAAAAAACACGTCCGACAAAGTGAAGCGCAACGTTGGTGTATTTGTTCGCACTCAACCTGAATCAGTTTAGTCTGTGAAGCGAAGTTTAGTCTTGATCAAACAATATAAAAATTCACGTCCACTAACCACCCGCTTCGTAAATTTGAAATAAAAAAAAATATTGGTTGCTAATTATGTTTTTCAATTTGTTTGTTTTTAATCCACGTTTACCAAGCTTCGGAGCGAACACACCGTCCACTCGTATGTTTGCTTTTGTAAACAGAAAAACATAGGCCAAAGCAAAAATACACCAATTTACCCGGTTCGTAGGTTTACACTTTTTTAATAAAAAAAATTGGTTGCATACCATGTTTATCGATTTGGTTTTTTTTCTTATTTTAAAACTGTTATTTATGCATAAAAAACCGCGTTTACCAAACTTCGGAGCTCATACGCAGTCCACGTTTATACGATGCATTGTAAAACAAATTCGTAAAAAATTTTAAAAAGCCCTAAGGGCGTTCGGGTGCTCTTACTGCTTGTCTGACCATCGCCTGATAGCTGCGTACCTACTTTCGCAACACCATTAGTCGGTGGTTACTGTCCGCTCGGACGAAAGACTTCTTTTCCAGAGTCTCGTAAAGCTTGAAATATATACGTTATCTCCTTCTCTCTCTCCCGTGTGTCGCTTCGTCGGGAGTTCACGGGCGGAGTTGTTTCCATGCTTTTCCTGCACCCTTCGCTCGCGGGACGCTGGGAAAACTGTACACGTAACAACTGCCGCGGAGCCGTTTGCAGAAAAAAAAGAAAATAAAAACAAAAAAAAGAATTAACGAGAATAGTTGAAACAACATTCATAGCTGCTCGTTCCAGCAAAAAAGACTAAAAAATAAAAAAAAAGAAGAAAGTTGTGCAATTAATTCTAACTCGTTCTCCGAAGTAAAATTTGATAAATGATCGCCAATAGTATATTGTGCAACAAGGGTCGAAAGTTGGCGATTGCGACGAGTGTGAAGTTTGCGGCCCGAGCGAACCGAGGGCTGTAATCACACGAGTCGCAATCGCCAATTCGACCCTCGTTCCACATCATACTTTTTGTCACAAGTGCATGAATCTGCGGCACTTGGAATGGC
>JAPYZD010004329.1:0-11447 GCA_030522725.1 Ichneumoninae sp. B BG-2022a
TATAATTTATAATTTATAATTTATAATTTATAATTTATAATTTATAATTTATAATTTATAATTTATAATTTATAATTTATAATTTATAATTTATAATTAAGGTCCATTTTGAGCATTTAAATTGGTAACATTTATGATCTCTATCGTGTTAGCATTTTCGTTCTTATCCCTGGTGTGAGCTCCCCTTTTTATTTTATTGCAAATTGGTAGCTTCTCCGACCATCCGCTTTACCGGCAAGTAGTAAAGGCAGTCACGCGCAGAGGCGCCGCGTCTCGCGAGCGATTCGAGTGCAAAGACGTGAATTTCGGTAAAGAAAATATACTGCATGTTTTTACCTCCAGTGTGAGGAGCTTTTCTTCTTTTTATTTTAGGGGAGAGCGGGGTAAAATGGGACAGTGGGGCAAAACGGGACATTGAAAATCGCGATGTGTCGATAGAGCACAATGGGACGTAGTAAAATTATTGGAAAATTGCGTTTTTGAAAACGCTTTTAAAAACCCAATTTTTCAATCATTTTAGGACGTTCCATTTTGCCCCATCGACGCATCCCGATTTTCAACATCCCGTTTTGCCCCGCTCTCCCCTATTGCAAATTCGAGCCGAGCTCGTTCGACTGTCCAGTTCCCCTGCAAGTAGTAAATGCAGCCATGCACAGACGTGCCGCGTTGCGCGAGCGATTCGTGTGCAAAGGCACGAATTTCGGAAAAGAAAACTATATTGAACGGTTTTATCCCCGCTGTGAGGAGCTCTCCTCCTTTTTACCTTATTGTAAATTGGTACAGAGCTCGTCCGACCATCCGGTTCACCGCCAAGTAGTAAAGGCAGTCGTGCGCAGACGCGCCACGTCTCGCGAACGATTCGAGTGCAAAGGCACGAATTTTCACAAGAAAACTATACTGCATATTCGTCACTTCGATAACTCTCTCTTCGACGATTCTCCGACTATCCGGTTCATCGGCAAGTAAAAAAAGTTTGTACTTTTTACAACAACTTGTTGTCCACAATCGGCCATAATTTTTTATTTGTTAATTTTCTAGTTTTACAAACAAAAGTACAAACTAAAATTGTCGAGGACTCGGGAAATAAAGGAACAGATTCGTATATTCAAATAAGTGACAAACTCGTTTGTTCATTTTTTTACCAAAAATATTTTTACGAAATTTCGCATTCCGATTTTACGAAATTATTTTTTACTGTCTACAATTTTTTATTTGTAAATTTTCTATTTACACAAACAAAAGTACAAACTAAAATTGTCAATGACACGGCAAATAAGCGACAAACTCGTTTGTCATTTATTTAACTAAATTATTTTTACAAAATTTCGCCTTGCTATTTTACAAAATTATTTTTATACTGTGTATGAGCGACGCGAGTGCAAACGCACGAGTTCCGAAAAAAAACCATACTGAATAGTTTCATCCTTTCCTCCTTTATATCCATTTTATTTTATTGCGAACTGGTGCGAGGTGGGGTTAAAACTTCAAATGATAAAAATCCGACAGACCAAAATTCCGAACGAAATACCTCGCGTGATATATTTTACGACGTGTTATACAATCAACAGCCCATATAACCGATGAAGACAATCAGTAAACGGTATTAGATACGAAGGAAAATGATGCGGAATTTAATTTACAAATAGTGAAAAGTTCCGAAAGGATTACGAAAGGAAAGAATTTATTTCCGAAGAGCTAGAATTACAACGTTACAAATGGCAAAAGCTTAAAGTTAAGACATGCGAAAATTGGAAAATCCATCTATTGAATAGGTAATAATACGAAAGAATGGATACCCGAAATTTTTAGATCGATAATAGGTGTTACAAGCGGTACCGGAATGGAATACACACAAGGGCAAGTCTCCGATATGAGTTTCACCGAAAATGCTAATTTCCAAAGAATAATTTTCCGAAAAGACAAAACCTCGAAAGCAGATTTCCCGAAGAGGCAAGACCCCGAAGGTAGGTTCCCCGAAAAGGCAAAACCCCGAAGGTAGATTCCCCGAAAAGGCAAAACCCCGAAGGTAGATTTCCCGAAAACGAACAATTCGGAAAATGCTCATCTATCGTGGTAATATCGTGTGAAAATTCGTGAGTGTGAAAATCACCCTACTATAACAGGCGAGTAATTCTTTTTTCTTCACTCGGTGCGGAAATGGCCACTTTTCCGCCCGCTTCGAGGCGGAATGAAAAATTTCGTATATCCCTCGTGCGAAACACTTTTTTCGCCCTTGTGGAGTAATGTACTCCAACTGCGCTAAAATAGTCACATTCCTTGCGTGCCTTGCGTAAAAGAATCTGTAAATTGCTTATTAAAATCAACTTCCATTGGCTACAAAAGCGGGAAGTAAAAAAAAATGTTTTTAATTAGTTTAATCCATTAATAATTAGTTTGCATTTCACAGAAACATTAAATTATGCATTTTGTGACAAAAAATGGAGCTACTTCCTCATTTTCTACTGCGAAGGCCCTGGAAGATTTGACCCCGTACGGTGCAGTAATTTCAATTAGGGTGAACTAAAAGTTTTGGGATTTACAGCATAGTCGTCAATTATACTAATAAATATGCATAACAAACGGATAAGCAGTTGCAGAACTTGGACATGTTGATGACATGTGGTGTGTTTTTTATAGATAATTTTTTTCAATCATTTACCGAGTACACTCGTATACAAAACTGAAAGTGAATGTGTATTCAATGTAGATGGCATAAGGTAGGTATGAGCTGAATTTTATTTCGCGCTAGTTTTAAGAGTTTGATTACCAGTGTGCACACTAAATGTCAAAAAATTATGGTACATACTGTTAATCTCTCAACGAGTATCGTAAAATCGGTGTCATGAAAACAGTTCACCGAAATCGACAAAAGGTAGGTGAGACTTTACTTTGTTGGAAATTTGCAGACATCATTAGATATATATCGACTAGAAAATATATAGACTGGCATGATTGATTGAAATGCTCAGCAATTGAAAAATAATGCATTTTTAAATACGTGTGCCCAATGAGATTGAAATATCCGTAACGGTAAAAACGAATATTGTTGTTTATTAGGGCCATGTGAAACAGACTCAGTCAGTAACAAAAACTGTAATGAATTTCATTCAAAACGCAAAACGTTAAAATCATTTAACAATCAGAGAACACCAAATTTCTCGATTCACCTGCCTCAACACATACGAATCCCCGACAGGAGTTTCGATGCCGCGCGATACCTCGAAAGAGCATCGAAATTCGACTTGAAAAATCGAAAATAAAATCTCAGACCACTCAGTAAGCGAACGGCAATCGAATTTAGCTCGAGAATGTTGTGATCGTTCGAATTTCCCGCGTGCACCGATGGTTCTCCTCTCGTGACACCCCCTACAACTTGCTAGCTTCGTCGTCGAGCATTGAGATGTGCTTGAGTTCCGAGCTTTGAATTTATGAAGAAAAAAAAAATCCAACTTGTTTTCGCTCATTTTTTTTGTCACTGTGAATAATGACTAAATAACTCATTTAATTGAAAAACTTCTCGTATTGAAAATAAAGTTTGCGCTGAGAGACAGTTATACAAGTTATAGATAGGTTATAGAAGTTATAGATAGGTATAGAATAAAATCAGCAGCTTTTGTTTCACCACGCGAAGATACTGTATCGCTCCGGTTAGGGAAAACGTTCCACGTGAACGCCGCGAGGGGTGCACCTCGCGTACCCCTCAAGGTGCTCGCACATAAAACAACGTTTGCGGTTTTCCGTCCCACAGACGAGTCGATGGGATCGGATCGGACACCAATAAGCGAGCATCAGGCAGCCACGGTTGACAGTTCGGTCTCCGAGGCTAGTGTAGCAGGAGTATTACGGCCTCGAGCTGTTTATCGCGAGAACATTGCAGTTTTGTAATAATCCCGTTACATTAATTGTTGAAGATTTATTTGTGAAAGTGTACACATATACCGAGATCTATTGTGTGGACTATCGAACGTGGTTTTTTTTTTGCCATCTGAGAAGCGTCCAATTCGTTTAATAATGCTTGCACATCGAAATTCGTGGATTTACCTGCCTTCGAGCTTTAAAATACTGACTTCGCGTGGAAAAAAAGAAATAAATAACCGTATTTTTTGGTATTTTTATGTTTAAACGGATAATGGCGAGTACATTGGTTATACAAAAAGAATTGCATTTTTTTTTTTCAAACTTCGACTTTATGTGAAGAAAAAAAAAAGAAATCAATTTTATTACGGTAACTTTTTTTTCGTACGAATAATGCGGGCATAACTCGCTTAATTAAAAAAAAACCATGTCATATTTGATATAAAGTTTGCCCGGGTCGATAGTTATATCCGTGAAAGTAAATCAGCAGTCTTTGTGTCAAGAAACGTAAACACTGTATCGCTTCATTCGTGGAATCGGCTTCTCGCGAACGCCTAGAGTACCCCTCGCGTGCCCTTCACGTGCCACTCGCCAAGAGTCTGAGCGTTCTCCGAGGCTCGCGCAGCGGCAGTAGCTTTACCGTCGACGTATCATTTCGAGCTTCGAACTACGGACTTCACGTTAAAAACAAAGACAATAACCTCTAGTTTTTCTCCGGTATTTTTTTGGACGAATAATGGTAAGTGAATTGCTTAAATAATTTTTTTTTTTCGGACATTTTTTCTTATTCGAGAATTTTTTTCCTAATGAAAATTTTTTTATCGGTCAGTTAAAAAATCAAAAATAAAATCTCAGACCGCTCAGTAATCAATGGGCAGTAGAGTTTAGATCCAGAATGTATTCTGATCGCTCGAATTTCCCGCGCACACGGATGAATCCCCGCTCGCGAGATATCCGAAAGAACTAGCTTCGTCGTCGAGCATTGAGATGTGCCCGAGTTTTGAGCGCGGATCTTAAGAAAAGGAAAAAAAAAACTTTTTTCGCTAATTTTTTTTGTCCCTATCAATAATGAGTAAATGCCTAGCTTAAATATAAAAAAATCATAACTTTTTTCTTGTCGATGTTTTTTTTCGAATTCGAATTAAATTAATCTGTGGAATGAAAACAATAATCCATTATTTCAACAAAACTAAAAAAAATTCCGGGATTAAAAAAAAACAAAATGTATCAAAATGTACGGAGCTATTCGCGGCAGCTCTTCCCCGTGAACACCGATGGTGCCCGCCGTGCTCCCCTCGCGTGCCCCTCCCGCGCCACCCCCTAAAGAACAAAGAGGTGTCTTCGAGGCTCGCCTATCGCCGGCAGTACCGTGGACGTGACGACCTAGAGTAGTTGGTTGTGAGGATTTTTTGTAATAATCGCGTTCGTCAAGTTAATTATCAGCGATCTTTTTTTTCATCATTCTCATATACCGTGGACGATTTTATGAACAATCGAAAGTGCAACTGTGAAAATTGGCAATGTGAGACTCGTCAAAATTGCTTCACGATGACTGATCGACGAAATCCATCGCGGCAGCTGCCTCAACACTTGCGAATCCTCGACGGGAGACTCTTCGAAATTAGTAATCGAAGGAACGACGTTACGTAAGACACTTTTTTGGATTTCTCATTTTTTTCTATTACGCATCGTCAGAATCGTAAATGAAATCTCAAAGCGCTCAGTAATTGAACGTTGGTAGAATTTAGCTCTATCGGGTTCGTTGTATAAGCCGACGATTTCACGTGCGTCGCGTCGAAAGAGCTTCGAGCTTCCAGCTACGCTCGAGCATGGAACTTGGACTTTATGTGAAAAAAAATTTCTAATTGTTTATTAGGTATTTTTTTTAAATAACGAGTAACTCGCTTAAATAAAAAAAAATCCCAAAATATTCATTCGGGTCAGTTTGGTCTTCGAGAATCGATTTACAGACTTCACGTAAAAAAAATAAATAAATAACCGCCATTTTTTTCTGAGATTTTTTTTACCGAACAATTCCAAGTAAATTGCTTAAATAAAAAAATTGAAATGTTTTTTTCGGTATCTTTTTTTTGTTCGATCGAGTGATGTATGAATTTTTTTAAAATTTTCATTTTTTTAAGAGTTCTTTTATCGGTCAATGAAAAATCGACAATAAAATCTCAGATCGCTTATTAATCGAATGGCCGTCGAATTTAGCTGCAGAATGTTCTGATCGTTCCGAATTTCCTGTGCACACCGATGATTCCCCTCCCTTGACACCCCCTACAAATTGCTAGCTACGTCATCGAGCATTGAGATGTGCTCGAGTTTCAAACTTCGACTTTGGGGAAAAAAAAAAATTGTACTTTTTTTCGCTAATTTTTTTTGTCAGTGTGAGTACTGACTTAATAAGACTTAACTAAAATAAAAAAAGATTTCATATTTAAAATAAAGTTTCGGCGGAGGATAGTTATATCCGTGAAAAATAAAATCAGCAGCATTTGTTTCGACTAACGTAAACATTGCATCGCTGTGTTCGTGGACTCGGCTCCTCGCGAACGCCTAGAGTACCCCTCGCGTGCCCCTTACGTGCTTCTCGCCAGGAGTTTGTGGGTTCTCCGAGACTTGCGTTGCGGCTTTACCGTCGACGTATCATTTCAAGCTTCGAACTACTGACTTTACGTTAAAAAAAACGACAATAATCTCTAGTTTTTTTCGGTATTTTTTTAACGAATAATGGCAAGTGAATTGCTTAAATTTAAAAAAAAATTTGTTTTTTTTTTCGGAAATTTTTTCTTATTCGAGATTTTTTTTTCTAATGAGAATTTTTTTGATCGGTCAGTTAGAAAATGAAAAATAAAACCTCAGACCGTTCAGTAATCAATGGGCAGTCGAGTTTAGATCCAGAATGTATTCTGATCGCTCGAATTTCCCGCGCACACGGATGAATCTCCTCCCGCGAGATATCCGAAAGAACTAGCTTCGTCGTCGAGCATTGAGATGTGCCCGAGTTTCGAGCGCGGATCTTAAGAACAGGAAAAAAAAGAACTTTTTTCGCTAATTTTTTTTTCCCCTACGAATAATGAGTAAATGCCTAGCTTAAATATTAAAAAATCACAACATTTTCTTGTCGATATTTTTTTTCGAATTCGAATTAAATTAATCTGTGGAATGAAAAAAATAATCCATTGTTTCAACAAACGAAAAAAATTTCGGGATTAAAAAAAAAAATGTATCAAAATGTACGGAGCTATTCGCGGCAGCTCTTCCCGTGAACGCGGATGGTGTCCGCCGTGCGCCCCTCGCGTGCCCCTCCCACGCCACCCCTAAGGAACAAAGAGTACGTCTTCGAGCCTCGCCTAGCGATGGCAGTACCGTGGCCTAGAGCAGTTTGGTGCGACGATTTTTTGTAGTAATCGCGTCCGTCAAGTTAATTATCCGCGATTTATTTTTGAAATTATTCTCATAAACGGTGGACTATTTTGTGAACAATCGAAAGTGCAACTGTGAAAGTTGGCCATGTGAGACTCGTCAAAATTGCTTAACGATGACTGATCGACGAAATCCATCGCGGCAGCTGCCTCAAAACGGGCGAATCCTCGACGGGAGACTCTTCGAAATTAGCAATCCAAGGAACGACGTTACGTAAGATAACATTTTTTGGATTTCTCATTTTTTTCGATTACGTATTGTCAGAATCGAAAACGAAATCTGAAACGGCTCAGTAATCGATCGTTGGTCGAATTAACTATCGTTGCATAAGCCGACGATTTTACGCGCGGTGCCTCGAAAGAGCTTCGAGCTTCCAGCTGCGCTCGAGCATAGAACTTGGACTTTATAAAAAAAATTCTAATTGTTTATTCGGTATTCTTTTTTTTTAATAGCGAGTAACTCGCTTAAATTAAAAAAAAAATCGGTAAATATTCATTCGGGTCAGTTTGGTCTTCGAGAATCGATTTACAGATTTCACGTAAAAAAAGAAATAAATAACCGCCATGGCAAGTAAATTGCTCAAATAAAAAAATTGAAATTATTTATTTCGGTATCTTTTTCTTGTTCGGTCGAGTAATGAACGAATTTTTAAAAAATTGATTTCATTTTTTTAAGTTTTTTTTCATTGTTCTATGAAAAATCGCCAATAAAATCTCGGACCGCTCATTAATCGAATGGCCGTAGAATTTAGCTGCAGAATGTTCTGATCGTTCCGAATTTCCCGCACACGTCGATGATTCCCCGCCCTTGACACCCCTACAAATTGCTAGCTACGTCATCGAGCATTGAGATGTGCTCGAGTTTCAATCTTCGACTTTGCGAAAAAAAAAACTGTACTTTTTTTCGCTATTTTTTTTTGTCAGGGTGAGTACTGACTTAATGAGGCTTAATTAAAAAATATCTCATATTTAAAATAAAGTTTGGGCGGAGGATAGTTATATCCGTGAAAAATAAAGTCAGCAGCCTTTGTTTCGACTAACGTGAACACTGTATCGCTGTGTTTGTGGAATCGGCTCCTCGCGAACGCCTCGTGTTTCCCTGGCGTGCCCCTCACGTGCCTCTCGCCATGAGTTTGTGCGTTCTCCGAGGCTCGTGTAGCGGCAGTAGATTTACGGTCGACGTATCATTTCGAGCTTCGAACTACTGACTTCACGTTAAAAAGAAGACAATAACCTCTAGTTTTTTTCGGTATTTTTTTGAACGAATAATGGCAAGTGAATTGCTTAAATGAAAAAAATGTTTATTTGTTTTTTTTTCGGAAATTTTTTCTTATTTGAGAATCTTTTTTCTAATGAGAATTTTTTTTGTCTGTCACTTAAAAAATCAAAAATAATACCTCAGACCGCTCAGTAATCAATTGGCAGTCGAGTTTAGCTCCAGAATGTTCTGATCGCTCGAATTTTCCTCGCGCACCGATGATTCTGCTCCCGCGACACCCCTCGAAAGAGCTGGTTTCGTCGTCGAGTATTGAGATGTGCTCGAGTTGCGAGCTCAGATATTATGAAAAAAAATCTAACTTTCTTCGCTACTTTTCTTTGTTCCTGCGAGTAATGAGAAAATGAAACGCTTACATTTTTTAAAAATCACCAAAAAATGTTTTGCCGAATTTTTTATTCGAATTATTGATAAATAAATCCGTGGAATAAAAAAAAGTATAATCCATTGTTTCGACAAAAGAAAAAAATTTCGGGATTAAAAAAAAAAAAAATGTAGAAAAATATACGGAGCTGTTCGCGGAAGTTCTTCCCCTTGAACGCCGATGGTGCCCCTACGACGCCTACCTCTGAACAGATCGCGTCTCATAAATTATTTCTATGACCGAAGAAATTTTTTTTTTATAGTTATCTTCGGTGTCAGACAAAGCATTGTTATGGAACAGCAAAAATCATTGGCAATGGCGAAATTATGTTGGCCCATAAACATTCCGCTATATGCTACTCGGATAACTTGTGTCAAATGAAGGCTGACTTTAGGCATGCGCTGAAATCGGCTCTGAGAAAACACTATTGGAAGTTAAAAGTTCTCTATGAAACCGTGGTTCGATTGTAAGTAATTTATTTTCTTTTGTGCAATGTCTATTTTCACTACACCGTGGTTACGGTATACACTATATCCGGTTCACCATGTCCCGGTACAGTAGGGGAGAGCGGGACAAAATGGCACACCGGGGCAAATGGGATAACGAGACAAAACGCAATTCTCCAATAACTTTTGGACGGTGGCAACGGTGATACGTGGAGCAAAGCGGGTTAGAAAATCCGAATGTATCGTTGGGACAAAATGGGGCATCCAAAAATTGTTGGAAAATTGAGTTTTGCCCTCACCGTCCCGTTTTGCCCCGCTGTGCCATTTTGCCATATGTCCCGTGCACTGTGTATATCCCGCCCACTATTTTGTGGTTATGGTACCCATCGTGTACCGTTCATACGGTTCACCGTACACGTCTCCGGTTAATTGTATATGGCTGCGGTATACCTTGAACGCTACGGTTACGTTATACGTGAAACACGGCTAAATCGATTTGTCCGTCGATTTATCCGTCTATCATTCTTTTGACTTGACTCCAAGACATATTTTTATTTATTTATTCATTTCACGGGGGGCGGGGGGGGGGGGCGGGTTTATTTGTAAACCCTTTTACAAATCTGTTTTCTTATAATGAGTCACATATAATTTTAAATAATAATTTCATTCAATCCCGGCTATGTTGCGAAGAAAATATTGAAAAGCAGATATCATTCCGTTCACTAATAGCGAATGAGCGCTTGAGCTAAACGTGTGAATGAGGGCTCCAGCCAAATGGACGTTTGAGCTGACCGAGCGATCACAATGCGCTTAAGGTAGTTATCGCGCGATAACGATTTTCATACGAAATCGTTAAATCTTTACGAATTTGTTATTCAATGCTTCATGAAAACATGTAAATTTTTTAAAAATTATTGACCATCTAGAATGCAAGTTTTTGCGATTTTCGAAAAAGTCCTTATCAAGGCGTTTTCTATCTATCGTGCAAATTTGATTACTTTCTCAATCACCGTAAATAATTCCTTCTTATGATTTCAATAATTTTTTTTTTGCACATTAGTTGGATGTTTAACGATTCTTCTCGAAAAATTGTAAAGCAATTTACCATCTAGTTACGGAGATAAAAAATAGTAAAGATTGTTTTATATTGTTCCTGACGCTGGTACGACTCGCAGCAGTGGGCAGCCCCTCACCGCGCACACCATGGGACCTATCCCCTCCACACGAATTTCCCCCTATCGCGCGATAACTACCTTAAGCACACTCGAGCGAAATATTTTCGAACTCGGCGTTGGGCTCTCGAGCAAGTTTGTGCTCATGCACATCCCTACTACGTTGTAATTGACGGCCGTAGGCGAATATACCGTATAAGCCGTGTACGGTGTATATATTGCGCACTACACCACGTATACGATATATACCGTAATCACAGTTTAGTGCGTTTAGTCATGTTCAAAGTTTAAGGCTCAAAAGCGCTTAGATATATCGAGTTGAATTTTTTATTTTCCCTGATGATGATCATTCTTACTCTTGCGATAGGTACCCTCCCGAAGTGAAAGTCGAAGTACCTTACAATAGTATAAAAAATTCGTTAAAGCAGTGGAGGAAAAGCCTATACCCACCAAATCCGACCGGCTTGGAAGAAATGGCTTTTCAGTTAGGAAAGCCTGAAAATCGTAGACTGACAGAATATGACGTTGGACGTCTGGTCTGCCTACGAATTACCGACAGTCTCGCGAAAACGCATCTCCTTTTATACGATCCCGAATTCGTTCAGCTCGGGTTCCGTACGGTTAATCGATTGTTCATCGACGCGACATTTAAAACTACGCCGAACTTGCGAGACGTCTATCAACTGTTGACAATCTTAGGCGTCACATATGATTACGTGAGTTGAACATTGACATTTTTATTCATTATTTGATATTAATATTTTTGTTCATTTTAGTTTACCTTTACCAATTACAACAAAATTGCATTTTAAGGTAGTACTAGCGCAATGACTGACGCCGCCTAAGTTTGAGAGGAATAAAAGAGAATTACAAACACTTCTCGATCGGATAAAAATCTGAAAA